>JAGKTI010006420.1:22480-40824 GCA_018397915.1 Birgus latro
CATCATCCCAGGACACTATCATCCCAGGACATCATCATCCCAGGACACCATCATCCCAGGACAATATCATCCCAGGACATCATCATCCCAGGACAACATCATCCCAGGACACCATAATCCCAGGACACTATCATCCCAGGACACCCTCATCCCAAGACAACACTATTCCAGGACAATATCATCCCAGGACATCATCATTCCAGGACACTATCATCCCAGGACATCATCATCCCAGGAC
Organism: Birgus latro; assembly: GCA_018397915.1. Taxonomy (NCBI): domain Eukaryota; kingdom Metazoa; phylum Arthropoda; class Malacostraca; order Decapoda; family Coenobitidae; genus Birgus; species Birgus latro. The sequence goes on from JAGKTI010006420.1 coordinate 22,719, forward strand.
ACCATCATCCCAGGACAATATCATCCCAGGACACCATCATCCCAGGACAATATCATCCCAGGACATCATCATCCCAGGACATCATCCCAGGACACCATAATCCCAGGACACTATCATCCCAGGACACCATCATCCCAAGACAATACTATTCCAGGACAATATCATCCCAGGACATCATCATCCCAGGACACCATCATCCCAGGACATCATCATCCCAGGACACCATCATCCCAAGACAACATCATCCCAGGACACCATCATCCCAGGACACCATCAACCCAAGACAACACTGTTCCAGGACAATATCATCCCAGGACACCATCATCCCAAGACAACATCCCAGGACACCATCATCCCAGGACAAGATCATGCCAGGACATCATCATCCCAGAACAATATCCCACATCTCAACATCCCACAGCACATCACACACGACTGTATCACCCTTCCATACAATAAAAGTCTGATGATTACCCAAACACTTGGTCCCCTAAAAGCTAAATCATCTTATATCAGCGGTCATGGTTAACGTCACATTGTTGGTCACTAGTTTTGAATGTTTCTCCTTATCACGGGGAAGATATTTTTCCCGACAATTAATTCCTACACTGAAACTGGTTCTTGAACTGTATTATGTTAATCATCTCTAACTTAAAAATCAGTGAGCACAGTTTTCTTCCTAACAGATAGTCTCATTTTCTGAATGGAAGTACGCACGTGAACAGGCTTCAGTGAACCTACTTGCCAACACAGGAGAGGAAGCCATATAAACCAGTGGACACACATACACACACACACATACACACACACGACATAAATGTCCTGAGGAAGCCAAAGCAGGGAGTTGCTTCCCAGGTGCTGTGACCTACAAACAAGACTTACGGAACGCCAGTTTAAGTTTAATATAATATACACAGTGCAGGTGCTACATTATAATAGATTTCAGTGAATCTGACTGAATACAAGGTTCTTTTTTCGTACAGCTATACGGTGAATGATGACACGAACTTCCTCCTTAATATGTAAGCATCAGGCACACAAGGAAATTGGTTGTTTTTTCGATCAACCCCAGTCTGCCATCAACCACAGCCAAGCCATCGCATCTGTAGGGCCATCCCGTGCAGTGAACCGACATTCCCTTGCCGCTGACAACGTCTCGCAACAGCGAGTCGTGGGAAAACGTGTGGAGGTTTGGTTCCCAGATGAACGCCGCATTTGCGTCACTGCACCCAGTTAGCAGGGGCACCATAACATGTCCCACAACACCCCGTTATCTGGTTATATGGTTACCACCCATCATTGTAAATGATTTCCTGAGTTACACGAAACCGTTCGACTTGTCACTCAGTGTACAGCCGCCTGAAGTGAAAAGAAGAAAAAGTGGGAGGAAGGAAAGAGAGAGCTAGGAATAAATTAGTGCAGACACAGAGATAAAATGATAAAGGTCAAGGAAGAAGTATGCAGCTGCATCACGTAAGTGGATGATGGTCATCACCACCCACTATCAAGGAAGTCGGTAGATACGGTATATGCTGCTGACAAAGTTCAGCTGGGCCGAGCTTGCTCAAAATTTATAGACATGCTTTGGTTCGATCGGGAAGTGTATTTGTCTCACGATGTGCGTCTCCCGAACCAAGGAATCGAACCCAAAACGTGACGGACATCTAAAGTGGGTGCTGGTAACATGCCCTTTCTTATACGTGCACATGTTCGCTCACTGTATGTTATTTTGATGGCATATGCAGACTCTAACACGCACAAAAACCATCATAATACTTTGATTTTTACATGCATCACCTTCCTACAAACTCTCATTCACCACTCGTACTTTGCCAGCGTGGGGAAGGTTTAATTCTGATTATTATCCTCCCTCCAAGGAAAAAGTTCCTTCCTGCGTGGACCTAATATGGACTATACTGATACACAAATTTTGATACACACATAGCATACCTTGACATTTTCACTCTTTGGCCACGAATTACGATTTTTACATTATAATCTAGCTAACCACAGACGATTTATTTAGCTAAGGAAACCCCGCTTTACCCTAAAGGTTCATAACAATGCCGATTAAGGCTGTGAGCGTGAATTAACAGATTGTCTTATATTCGGGCCAACAAACGACAACTGCTTTCAACTACAGAGAATCCACCACAGCCAAAGTGTAAAGAAATGCTTGTCACTTATCTGGATATTTCCACGCCAACCTAGATAGATACTAGTTTCTTGAAGAACGCATTATTTAGGACTGAACCTGACCCACGAGCCCAAAAATGGTAATATTTAGAGCAGTAGAAAAGTACCGGGGAAATGAGAAGTTTATTTATGAATAACGTTAGCTGAGCGGCTCCCTGGGTCTGCTACTAGGAGCATTTATTTTTTTAGGTAATTGACCTAACGTGCCCAGATAGACCAATAGAAACAAGTTCAGATTGGAAATGGCTTTAACGATGTGTCTCCTCTGAGTTTATGGTCAGGGTTGGCCTCTTGATTATTGACAAGAATGATTGGCAACACGAACTTGGTTGGGCGGCAGTTCCTCTCGAGCAGTGCCCACTAACACTCAGTATTCCCAACTGTGTTGAGGAGGACAGCAAGGGGGCGAAAAGACAGGGAAATTCATTTTTTAACTAAAGAGTAAGTCATCAGAACAGTTACTTCAAACATCATGTATACCTGTATGCATATATAATGTTATCTGTTTACTGTATTTATTTGATGCATACTAACACCAAAAAGTACATTTCACCAGGCCACATAAATACACGTAAAAGTGTAATCTTATTTCACGAACACATTAATATGTCGATCACATTGTTAATACTGCTGACAAGTTGCCCTCAAAACAGACTGCATACCTGCACGTAGGAAAATCAGCTTAAGTAATATTTCACACTTCTTTAGTTACTCACATGGAAAGGAAGTGAGGTCAGTAAACATCCTTCCCTAAATCTTAAACCCATAGTGTTTTTTACTTCATTGACCTTCCTGCAGTCATTACAGGGATCAGTCTAGTCAAACTACCAACTCTCCTGTTAACCCAGCAGTATGGATGGAACGTACGTTAATGCAATTCATAGTCCAAGTGAAGACAAGACGCAGTAAATATTGATTGCCTTAAGGACCTTCATGCAGTCAGTAGGATCCTCCACGGCGATACAGGCCATGGTTGACATTCTGCCTGCACGAACGTGTGTTTTTAAGTGTTCTGTCCTTGCCTCACCTCCCCTAATTACAGTAATTACACTGTCAAGGGCTGCAGTCCAGTTACAGTGCTTTTTGACTTACATCAAAAGTAAATCAGCATCAATAATGACAATATCACATCTTTTCTTACCAACTGGGAAAAAAAGAAGTGTTACTGTTTCTTGCTGCTTCTCTGTTTGTAAACCATCATTAAGTAGTTCAGGTCATGGCTGGATGTTGGGTAAAGATCTTGAACTGCCAGATATCCACATTATAACGATGGTAAATATATTAGGTATCACCAGTATGATGCCGGGGATCAGGATGGCAGGTGCAAGTTCTTTTACTCGGGGTGTAGTCAGAGCAAAGTGTATAAACTCGTCTTGTTTTAGATTGCTTGTGTAGACGATTACCCTCAATCACACCACTTCCAATCATTTCACAGTCAAATGGAAGTGGTTATGAAGTAGGAAAAAAAATATGTGACAACAGTTAGCTGTAATGGGGACGTCCTGTAAACTGGTTAGGATCCTTTATAAGTACAACTCCTGGTGTGCAGCACGCTTTTTTCATTTTCTTGTGTCCTACAATCTGATAGACAACATTTACAGTTATTGTGCTGTGTGGGCTACAGGTGCTCTTCAGATAATACAAGAGCGTCGTTATCACTTATATAATCATCACTCTACTGTAAATTAAAAAGTTTGTGTGTCACTATCGTCATTGTCACCGCTTTTCTTACGTAAACACATCACTCTTCCTCTCTCAAGACGGATTTACTCACCTTGTGTTAGGCTTTAAATTGCAGTTGTTGTTGTTATTGGGTAACCCCGGTCTGTCTAGCCAAGCAGACCCATCAACCGCAGACAAGCAATCGCCCCTACAGGGCCGTCCAGTGCAGTAAACCAGTGTTCCCTTGCGGCAGGCAGTGCCTCAAAACAGCAAGACGTGGGGGAGGAGTGTGGAGGTTTGGTTCCTGGATGAACGCCCCATTTGCATCTTCCAGCCAGTCAACAGGTGCACCGTGGTGGGCTCCACATCCGCAGTGGTTAGAAAAAGCTTTCAGCAACATCTTCACCATTAGATAACCTTCCTAAGATTAATAAAATAGTCTGGTGGTAGCAAGAACAGACCGAAAAATATGTTATCGAAGTGAACGAGTTAACATTTCACCTTCATTTTCATCCAAGAGAGGTGTGTGGATGGGGTGGCCGAGGATGAGATGGAGGGATGGAGTGGAGAAGTATATGAGATAGGGGTGTGTGAGCTGGGGGGAGGGCAGCGAAATGGCGGGGAACAGGGCAACTTAGAGGCGATTTGTTTGTGACCACCCCATACGGAAGTGAGGTGTGTGACTATAGACAGACATAGATTTTCATCCAAGCATGGTTCCCTAACAACACATTCGTTCACTCAATCTTTTCCGTCAGTGAACAAATAAGTTGGAAAATCTCACAGTCTCACCCAACGAATTTCGCCCTTAACCCCTGTAGTTCGATGTCGCATTATTAACGTTATTCTTGCAACTTCCCAACGATATAATTCAGCCTGGGAGAGCATTTTGTTGTGAAGGTGTTAATGAAGACTGCATCCAACCCCTTCAGCTCGAAATTTGTATCCTGAGGTGAACAATGCGTACTGTGTGTGTCGCCGAATCGTCCAGTGTTTGCTACGAAGACGAGAGTGCAGCTGTTTTCCTGGTTGGTTGCGTGTGTCATCAGTGATGTGTATTTACCTAATTGTATTTACCTAATTGTGATATACAGGAAATGAGCTACGCTCGTGAGGTCCCATCTCTGTTTCTCAATAAGTCAAATTTTGCCTTGAACTCATTTAAGTTTTTAGACTGGACGATCTCTTTGTCCAGGCTATTCCACAGGTCTATACATCTATACGGAAAACTAAATTTCTTGATGTCCTTCGAGCAGCTTGGCTTCTTTAGTTTCATTCCGTGTCCTCTTGTTGCTCTCTCATCCCACACAAACAGGTTTTCTCTGTCAATTTTATCTACTCCTATCAAGGTCCTAACACTGCAATCATGTCACCCCTCTTTCTCCTTTCCTCTAAGGAGGGCAAATCCAGCCTTTCCAGCCTCTCTCTGTATGGCAAATCTGCCAGACTAGGGACCATCTTGGTTGCTGTTCTTTGTATTCTCTCAATCTTGGTTATATCTTTCTTTTTGTGTGGGGACCACACTACTGCTGCATATTCTAACCTGGGCCGGATCATGGCCACTATCAATTTTTTCATCATCTCCTCATCCATGTAATGAAATGCCACTCTTATATTGGTCAAGAGTTTATATGTCTCTCTCACTATCTTATTTATGTGCTTTTCAGGTGACAAACTATCCTGGACCAGCACTCCCAAATCTTTCTCTTCTCTCGCTTTTCTAATTGGTTCATTACCCATCAAATAATTCAATGATGGCCTCTTGGTACTTTTACCCATTTCCAATATTTTACATTTTTTTGCGTTGAATTTCATTTCCCACATCCGGCTCCAGTCATGTATCCTATCCAGATCCTCCTGTAGCATTTTACAGTCCTCTTCAACCTCTACCTTTCTCAAGATCTTTGCATCATCAGCAAACAGGCTTGCGTAGCTGTTCACTCCATCTACCATATCATTTACATAAATCAAGAACATTACTGGTGCCAACACCGAGCCCTGTGGGACACCACTTGTTACTTCCCTCCATCCAGATGTCCTGTCCTTTATTACTGTCCTCATTTGTCTGTCACTCAAAAAGTCTCTCATCCATTCCAGGAGGCTTCCCTTCAGTCCTCCTATATGCTCTAATTTCCATAATAGTCTCTTGTGGGGTACTTTGTCGAAGGCCTTCTCCAGATCTAAGTACACACAATCCACCCAACCGTCTCTCTCCTGCAGCACGTCAATCGCCCTTGAGTAGAAGCTCAACATGTTAGAAACACATGACATTCCACTTCTGAATCCAAACTGACTTTCAGTCAAAATATTCATCTCTTCCAGATATTTTATCCATCTATCTTTCAGAATTCTCTCACACAATTTCGCAACCATGCTGGTTAGGGACACTGGTCTATAATTCAGGGGTTCTTCCTTGTTTCCTCCTTTATAGATTGGCACCACATTTGCCCTCTTCCATTCCCGAGGCACTTTTCCCTCTTCCAAGGAGCACACAATTAAATTGTGAATCTTATCCGCCAGTTGTTCTCTGCATTCCTTCAGTACCCAATTAGAGATTCCATCCAGTCCTGGGGCCTTCCTTACATCTTGAGCTCCCAGTAATTTATACACTTCCTGCACTTCCACTTTTATATTTTTTATCACTACATTTCTAATCACTCCCTCTCCTTCCACAAACTCCCTTTCCTTAGTGAAAACCGATTGGAAACATTTGTTCATTACTTCAGCTTGCATCACTGCATCCTTGTAGACCCTCTCCTTCTACTTTCAGTTTGGTGATTCCTTCCCTTTGCTTCAATTTGCCATTAACAAATCTTTAAAACAATTTGGGTTCATCCTTACATTTGTCAATTATACCTTTTTCAAAGTTCCTTTCTTCCTCTCTACGTATTCTTGCATATTCTTTTCTAGTTCTTTTATATTCTTCCTTTGTTCTGATATTACCTCTCTTTCTCCATTTGTTCCATGCCATGTCCCTCTCTTTTTTCGCTATTATACACCTTCTATTAAACCACACCTTTTTCCTGTTTTCTTTCCCACTTACTCTTGGCACATATTTTTCCACTCCCAAATTGTAGAGGTCTAAAAAGATATCCCACTTCCTCTGTATCTCTCTTGTTTCCCTAAATTTTCTCCAGTCCGCATTTTCAAAAAATTTTCTCAATTCTGCAAAGTTTGTTTTCCCAAAGTTGTATCTTCCTTGCCTGTAAAGCTCATCTCTTGGCACCACGTTCCTTATTATCATCTGGAACTCAATGACCACATGATCACTTTTTCCTATTGGACACAGATAATTTAATGATTCAATTACATCAGGTTCTTTGGATAGTAGCAAATCTAATCTTGCTGGTGTGTCATCACCTCTGAATCGTGTCTCTTCTTTAACCCACTGTGTCATTACATTATTCATTGCTATATTTAACAATTTAGTGCCCCACGAATCTTCGCTGCCTCCCGAGTCCCATTCCTCCCAGTTCACCTCTTTACAATTAAAGTCACCCATTAGGACTATATTGTTGCTTTTCTCGATCACTTTCTGTAGATAACTAACCATGTCTGACAACATCTCCTGGTATTCATCGTCATTCCATGCTCTTGTCTTAGGGGGAACATATACCACTGCCATATCTCTCTTACCATTCTCCCCAGTTTCTAATTTCAAGTCTATGGCTTCGGCCCTGCCCTCTGCCATTTCCACAGTATCTACGTTTATACTGTCCTTCACTGCTATCATCACTCCTCCTCCCATTTTTTCTTTTCTGTCTCTTCTCCACAATTTGTATTTCCCACCTCCCATATGAATATCAATATCTTCTTTCAATTTAGTCTCTACAAAGCACATAAAATCAGGTTCGTGTGTGTGTGTGTGTTTAAATCAACCCGAATCCGATATAATGGCAAATATCAAGGGAGTCACACTAACCAGGAAACAAATAATAATATTATGATGATGATGATAGCGATTTGTGACTATGGTGATGGTGACTATGGTGATGGTGGTGATGATAGTGACGGTAGACTATTAGATGCTAGTGATGATAAGGATGAGGATATAAAACAAGATAACTGATGAATTCCAAACGCAGGTCAAGTGAAGGAAATATTACATTACGGAATCCTGTGCAATGTTTCGGCAGTTTTAAACAATTTTGATTGATTGATTGATGGTTTTATCTGTCGATTTATTTACTGGGATATGGAATAGTTTAAATGCTTAAATAAGAGAGGTCTTCCCTGAGGGGAATAAAATTGTTTAACGTCAGGAAGATGATAAATGAAAACACATTGAACTGAAAGTGTTGAAGCAAACGCAATGATGAGTCTCTCTCTCTCTCTCTCTGTTCGGATGCTCTTATATTCGCCATTGCATGTTCGTCAGTCAGCAGAGTACTAAATACCCAAAACGTGTCGTCAAAGTGTATGGTCAACAACAACAACAACAAAAAAAGTAAATCAATATACAGTGTGTTTGTCATCAGATATGGTAATGGCAGCAGAGCAGGGCATTCTGTGTGATATTTTTCAATCCACTAAATTATTAATGGCATGATATCAGCGCATCCCTAGTCCATTGGCAGGTATTTCCATCACAGGTAAACAGGTTAGACCTGGAATCAAAGCCAGAAATATAGGTTAATTATATATGATATTAAATGATCTCTGTGATCTTTCTTACATGACAAATCAAGCCTACCAAGACCCAGTAAACTATGAAATATTAAGTTATAAACCAGTAAAATGCCTTTGAGGTACGAGCGAGGCCACTTAAATCCGAAACATTGAAATGTCGCCTTACACCCCAAGGATGCCTAAAGTATACAGATGGATTATCTGCCCACGAAGTTTCACGCCTTTACGACAAACTGTCTGGCCTGTGGCCCTCCTTTGAAGATTTTCGACATGCTGCACTTGGCGCGTCACGTACACCTCCGGGGTTTAGCAAAACCTGTCAAAAACAAAGCTTAAAGAATGGGGCTATCATATGGTGCCGTAGGCGGATCTAGACGGGGCCAAGCAAGAAAAGGGTGCCTGCTATTAGCCAGCTTATTAAAATTTTCACCACATATTACGTATATATGAAATTCTTATGAGTAACTTTTGGAAGGTTAGGCTAGACATACAGCGAACGTTTTCTATAGGAAAACGTTCACTAACGTCCCCATTTCACAAACACATGTATTAGAAGATACTTTTTGTTTGCGGCATCTCTATGTCTGGGTTAGGGTGAGATGCCCTAAGAGTTGAAAGGAACAAGAGGCGCAGCAAGCAACTGGAAGCAATACAGAGGGGCGCCAACATACCCCCTGGGGGGGGGATGACCCCAATTCCCCCCCCCCTCCGAAATCCGCCAGTGTATGGTGCAAACCACGCAGTGATCAGCCACGTAGTTGGTGAGATATAGGCTTCTCAAAAGCGTTACGGTTGGGCTGGTCGGGCTGGGCCGGGGCAGGTTGGGCCGCTCATATGTCACTAGTTTACGAGACCAGACCCTCGCTCGTAACAAACAGGTGCACCCACATAATGCAACACCCTTACACCACACTCTGTCGAAGGGCCGACAATTTGCCCCTGCCCTCTGACCTTGGCCCCTGACCAAAATCGAATCACTTCGTCCTTGGCTGGCCCTTAACATTTCCACTAAGTTCGGTTAATATTGAACTGAATCTTACCCTGTGACCATGATCTTCGACCTATTGTTCTTGAAAGTAAAACACTGTCAGGGTAAGTCACACTGAACCAGGCTTGGTGTCTCAGTTTGGTATCATTGTTTTGCTTCAAAGTTGTTATTTAGCTTCGGTTTAGCTTGAATGGTCTGAACAGATGTTCGAGGCTTTCAGGATTGAGGCTTCTGTAGTCTCAGCAGAAGTGTTGTAAGCTGAAGGGATAGCAGTGGTGGGTTTAGTATGTTCCAGACTGGCGTCAGGACAGCTGCTCTCTCTCTGTGTTCCCATCCTTTCTAATTTAGATGGGATGCAGTGATGCAGTGGCGTAGCACTGTTAGCCTGGACGACTGCCGCCTCTGGGAGAGAAGCGGTGGCGTAGCTCCGCTGGCTAGGACGACTGATGCCTCTGGGAGGGCAAAGGAGTGTACCTTCCCCAGTGCCCCGGTGTTTGGGGTATTGTACAACTGGCTGCCTGTTGTAATCCTGGCGTTTGGCTCTGCCAGGACAACGCCGCTTCTGGGAGGGCAAAGAAGTGTCCCCTTCTTCTCCAGTGCCCTGGTGTCTAGCGTTTTGTGCTGCTGCCTGCCTGTGGTAACCCTGGAGTTTGGGCATTGTTCAGCTGCTGCATTCGTAGTGACTGGTTGTTCCTCTACTGTAGTGGGGTCGATATTATCCAGACGAGCATGGCCACCCTGGGGATCACCTTGCATCCTATGGCTCTTCATCTATGTCCCTAGTGTGTGTGTGTGTGTAACTCACCGGGTCGGTCAGGATCTCTTGATGGCAGTGATCGTCAGCTTTTACCCTCCCGGAGGGAAGGGAGCTGAGAGCTCATATAGTCCGATCTATGGGCAAGGCTGTGACCTTCACACACGCACACACCCATCCCCTTGCTCAAGGGGGACAGCAACCACCCACTTCGTCAGTGAAACTTTTCGCAACCTGAGCAAGGCGCGAACTCCTGTCTACCAGATGGCAAGCGAGAACGCTACCACTGCGCCAGCGAGCTGTGTGTGTGTGGGTGTGGGTGGGTGGGTGGGTTGGTGTGGGTGTGGGGGGGGTGGAGTATGCATGTGCAACTGATTGATAGTTGTCTGGTGAGTTTGTATTGTGGATCTTTTATTATATAATATTTCTAATTTCTCCAAGCGTTTTAATTTCCATTGCTGTGGTATTTCCTTGATGGCCAGTTCAATTTCGGTCCGATTCTTTAGACCAGGTCATGATTAGAACCTACACATCTGCTTAGTTCATTGCTGTAACAGTCACGACCCTGACAAACACTTAGTCCTCAGCCCTTCCACCAAGTCTAATCTAAACTGAATGAAAACTGAGGTATGTTTTTCACACAATAACAGAAAGGCATACTGACAAAGATACACGCCAGGCGATACAATGCTACCCCGCACTGCACGCACGGGTGTAGACAGGGGGGAGGTGGAGTTTATTGGTCGAGTGCCTAGTGCTGTGTGGGTGGGGTGGGTGGAGGGGGGGAGGTGCCAGCAGTCACAGTATCCAGTTGCCCGTTCTCTGTTTGCGTCGCCTGTGTGTGTACAAACCTGGGGTATATACCCTACTGACCTTGCTTTTGGCTGGTTTGAACTAGTCGAAATGGCTCGCGAGAATTCAAAATAAAATTTGTAATTTCCACTGAGACAACTTGCAAAGCAACGAGATGAGGATGACGTGAAAATAATAGGAAAAAAAAAAATTACGTGTGAGACTATATAGGACTTGACTACAGTGATGAATCGTATGGAACTTCACTACAGTGATGTATCATGTGGGGCTTCATTACAGTGATGCAAAATATGGAGTTTCATTAGACTGAAACCCCTTGGGTGTGAAAATCCTTTGGGAGTTAGTTAAGCACCGTATATGGTTTTGCTAAGCTGGAGCACCATGTAAAGGAAAATCCCTGGGAACCTAAGCGAAGCATTTAGGGGGCTTTGCTAGAATGAATTACCTTGTGTGTGAAAACCCTTAGGTGTAACATAACTGAGGCGCTCCTAGATGCTCCCGCATCAAATAACTGACCGGGTCCACCCTACAGATACTCCCACATTGAAAAATTCATTGGCGCAAAAAAAAAAAAAAAAAAAAAAAGCTAGTCATTTTAAAGCCATCAGTTAAAAAGTATAAAAGGAATGTTATTTTTATTTCCTCCCGGCTTAGTTACTGCCTAAGACAAGCGCAAAACCGGAGACTGTAAGGTGCACGCCCAAAAACGCTTAAACATAATCAACACGTCAGTGCTCATTACATCGTGGCGGGCTGCCCACCATCAGCTTAGCCCAGTGGTCTTCAACCTGTGGGCCATGGGCTGGTTCTCAGGTTGGCCACGGACATATACTAAAAATTAAAAAGAAAATATGGAAAATAAAGGCATAAAAATATTAATATATACGTTTTTTTTCATTATTCATTTCTACTCTAGTAAATGTCCGTGGCCCACCATATATATACAGTATATATATATATATATATATATATATATATGAGAGAGAGAGAGACGTGTGTAGGACAGGATCGTTTCAGTTCAGTACGTGTCCGGGTCACCGTTTGCTGACAGCTCGCTCAGGCTGACAGTCCTATTCTAAATCTGAAGGTCAGTGGCCCATGAGTATTTGCGAATGCCAGAAATGGGCCTTGGTCTCAAAAGGGTTGAAGACCACTGACCCACTGGCCTTAGCCCATCCCATCCATGTTCGTTTTTCTGCCCCACCTTTGATTTACACCTGACGGCCTACCCACAACAGTCGTCTCTCAGCATATACTTCTGCCTGGCATGGACCACCACCCATCACCACCTGTAATGGGATCTATAAATGCCCGCTTTGCGCAGAGGCAAATTGGGGATCATTTCTTTGGCTCAGTGGTAACGTGCGCGCGTTTGAAGCGCGAGGGTTTGAGATCAAATCCCGGCTAGGACAGTGTGATTAATTTGCTAAGTTTCATTTCGATTATTACACACCAACCCAGCTCATTCCGCCCACACCTCCACCCACCCCACCCATTCCTACTCCATCCTCCCAGGTTGAAAAAGATAAATTGACTTGCAAGTATCTTAAATACTATATCACCGACAGGGCTGATTTCTGACATTTACTGTATATAGTATGATGTCAATCAGTCTTCATTGACCTAAGTCCATTTGATGGACCTGTAATGACTTGGAAGAATTTAAACTGTCTAGAACAGCCCTGAAGTGATGTGGTGTATTTCGGTCAGAACATGGCTGAAATGACCTGAAACGAAAAGACTGGATGTAAGCTGAACAGATATGCATGAACCTAAATTGATCTGATTTGCCCTGACTGAATGTGCAGATCGTGAATGCACCTAACTGGACCTGAAATCCCCTTAGCACCGCCTAAGTGGATTAGGAAGACCTGAATAGTCCTGAGCAGACCTAAATGACGTGACTCAGACCTAACTGGACCTAAATGGACTATGGACCTGAGTGGTCGAGAACATGTCTGACGACGTATATGAACCTAACTTGAGCCATTAACCGGAAGTGAACTAACCTTATTGAGTCTGAATGGATGTGAACCACGTGATTGGACCCGAATGGACCTGAAAATGACCTGACTCTGAATGGATGGGACACCATCGGAATGGACGTAATAGTAGTAGTAGTAGTAGTAGTGGTAGTAATAGTAGTAGTGGTAGTAGTATAGTTGCAGCAGCGGCAGCGGCAGAAATAAAACTTGAATTCCTACACTAATTTGGAAGTGAACCCTGTGTATTGTAGGCTGAAGTTGCCCTCCAAGGACTCACCATAGACTCAAGGGACATTTGTATAACAGGTATCAGCGGAACAGCTTGGTTATATATATACAGTGCCACCACGTGAAAGCATCCCTCTCCAACGCCTGAATGGTCGTAAACGTCCGTAATAGGCAAGACAGACCCACGAACCCAGTCAAATGACGCCATGATTCCTGTTAAATTAAACGAATCCCTATACTGATGTTGGGCATAATACAACTGATGTGTTCTAATGACTAACCTAAACCATGTGTCTTAAACTAGCTACTTAGGCTACTTCTCATCAGTTAGTGGAAATTGTTTGGATAAAAAGAAATTTAAATGTATGTAAGATGTGCGACTATGTTAACGTCTCAGCGTGGAATTTGACTCAATATACAGTACTTGCGGCTGAATGTGTCCTGCCTGAGAGTGACGGTGTGGCTGGTTAGGTTAGGTTAGGTTAGGTTAGGTTAGCCACGTTTCATTCTCGTGGTATTAGCTATCCATTTACTACCCACAATTTGTTTTTGGGCTTGGATTTTTTTTTTTTAACTCTATACTCCCACTTTGGCAACACTCTTTGGAAGTGCCCAAGATGGATGGTGAGAAGAGTAGCGTGTGGATGGGGAACGCCAAGCACTAAATTGCCTTAAATGACCTGCTATAAATTAACCCCCTCAGACCGATAACGTATTTTATATTTTGTCTCCAGACGATTCTACTCAGCGTAGGAGAGACTTTTTAGCTGGACGGGTTAGGTATATCCTGCATTAACCCCGTCACAGGTAGAGGGCCTCCATAAACTGAATAAAATCGTCTGTGAGTGAAAATTTCTTCGTCGGACTGAAAGAGTTCTGACCTAACCCGAAAGACAAAAAAAAAAAAAGAAAATGATAATTTAATGGGTTTGATTGACACATAAGTAGCAGCAATGATGAAACCAAATGACCTTAATTGGTTGTTAATGATCCTGATTGGTCCTGAATGAACCTGGGTAGATGTGGACGAGAAGCTGGTTGTGAAGAACCTTAATGAACATGAAATGGACTAAATGGACCTAAGTGAACCAAAAATACCCCGCACTGACCTTACTGAACCTACCTTGACCCTACTGGACCCGAATTACCAAAACAGACTTTGACTACTGTGACTGGGGCTGCCCATACCTGATATTAGCTAAACCAATCGATCTAACAACGTATGGACTGGCCTGAATCAACCAATAGACAAGTGTATCATTAGCAGTGTACAGTCACGAGCAAGGTGTAGCAATGGAAGGTGTTGTATGAACTATTTTTATGTGGTAGCAGCATGAAACACACAACAAAAGAGTATGAGAAGAAAGGATATTCTTTGTCGCTTGGGAAGGGGTGAGAATATGGGAGACAGGACACCATGCTGGCAGAGAACTGTGGGCCACCTTTTGCCAAGACTGTAACCGTATTTTCTTCGTTAATGGTTCATTCAGGATAATAATGGACAGTTTGGGTCGCTGTTCTAACTTTTACACGACCACTGGTTCCACTTTATGGACGATACTTCTTTGTGCAGGGATGACCTGACCTGGGGGGTGGGGGGCGGGGGTTACCCTCCCAGTGTTTGTTTCTGAGATGGTCAAAGAATTACTGGGTTGGTCAAAAATGGAAAGTGGAGACTTTTTTACATAAAAGGAGAGGTCTCCGAGAGGACAAAATATTTTTTACATAGTTTTTTAAATTATATATTTAGAGGACAAAATACAAAATAACCTATACTCGATTTTTTTTCAGCTGATGTTCCACTTTCGTGAATGTGGCACCTGCGCACTCCTGCCGCGTGACTGGTTGGTTTCAGTTTCATACCTGAATTATCATGTTTACAAAGATCAGTTGTCCCTTTTATTCCAATGCTCATAAATGCTGATTTGCATTGTCACTGCACTATACAAACAGACATGAAACAAGTATGTATCTATGCTTCACCCAAACGGACAATGAATTTGAGGAAGTTGAATTTGAATTGAAATATTTATTGTTGTAAGGGGTATGAATGATGACGTGAAAGAGAGAGAGATCGTACAGGTGCTTGAGAGTGCGAAAGTGGATATATGTGGAATAACTGAAACTAAATGGCGAGGTGAGAGTGTGAGAGAATGGGAGTATGGATGGGGTATATGCGCGGGAGTAGATGAGAATGAGAGGGCGAAAGAAGGAGTGTATATTGCTGTGAGCGACAGATGGAAGGAGAATGTAAGAGAGTATGGATCAGTTGGCTCAAGGATTGTGTGGGTAAGAGTGAAAGTTGGACTACAAATGTGGGCGATTGTGTACGTGTATGCGCCAATGCAAGATCATGTAAGAAGAGTGAGAGAAGAGTTCTGGACAAATGTGGAAGCCTGCTTGGAAAAGTTTGAAAGGAATGAGAGAGTGCTTCTGATTGGAGATATGAATGGAAAAGTAGGGAATGAGAAGGTGGATGGAGTGGTTGGTGAGTGGGGTGTGCCTGCAGAGATGGATGAGAATGGCAGTGCTTTAGTGGACATTTGTGCCGGGAGGGGGTTGGTGTTAGCTAATACCCTCTTCAGGCACAAAATGATACATAGGTATACATGACGAGTGTTGAGAAGGGTGGATGGTGAACTGAAAGAACGGAAGGCAATGACTGACTATGTGTGCGTGTGGATGAAAGGATGAGAAGATGTGTAATGGATGCAAGAGTATATAGAGGTTGGGGGAGTGGACTTTCTGACCACCACTTGTAGAATCAGAATCCAAACAAAATGGAGGAAGAGAAGAAGGGAAGGACAGGAGGAAGTAGTTCTTACAAGGAGGGTAGAAATGTTACAAGAGGATGGAATAAAGGCTGAATATAAAAGGGAATTGGAGGAGCAATTGGGTAAATATAGATTGGAGCAGATGGGGGACGTGGAAGGTGTGTGCAAGATATCCACAGAAGAAATCTGTGCAGCATGTGAGATGGTGTGTGGGGTGAAGAGAAGACAAAAAGGGGTTCAGGGAGCAGCATGGTGGACGGAAGAGGTGAGAAAGGCTGTGGCACAAAAGAAGAAAGCATATAATGAGTGGATGAGGAACAGAGGCGTCGAAGAAACTGAGAGGAGGATGAGAGAGTTATATGTAGAGAGGAGGAGAGAGGTGAAAAGATTAGTAAGAGAGTGTAAGAAGAGAGTGGATGAAGAATTTGGAAGGAATTTGAGTGCAAAGTGAAGGGAATGTAAGAAAATGTTCTGGAAAGAGGTAAAGAGAGCTAGGCAGAGTGCCAACAAAGCTAGTGGGGATGTGAAAGATAAAAATGGTAGATTACTAGTGGAGAAGGGAGAAAAAGTGAACAGATGGAGAGAACACTTTAACGAATTGCTGAACATAGAGAATGAAAGTAATGCAAGTGTAAGTGGCTGGGGAATGGCGGAGAGAAGAAGGGTTGTGAGAAGAGAGGAAGAAATCAGTAGGATGGAAGTGGTGGAAGCAATGAAGAAAGTTAATGTTAAAATGGGGAAAGCCCCAGGAATTGATGGAGTGTGTGGTGAAATGCTGAAGCATGGGGGAGAGATAGTAATAGAATGGATGTGGAAAGTGTGCAGATTGGCGTGGGAGGAGGGTAGAGTCCCGGAGGATTGGAAGTCAGATATAATTATTCTTCTGTACAAAGGAAAAGGGGAAAAAGAAGTGTGTGGTAATCAAAGGGGCATTTGCCTTCTTAGTGTAATAGGAAAAGTATATGGTAGGATACTTATTGACAGAGTTAGGGAAATAACAGAGAATTAGTTGGAGAAGAACAAGGAGGTTTTAGGAAGGGAAGAGGTTGTGTAGACCAGATGTTCATTCTTCGATCTTTAGTGGAAAAGTTTCTAGAGAAGGGAAAGAAGTTGTATGCAGCCTTCATGGATCTGGAGAAAGCATATGACGGGGTGGATAGACAAGGATTGTGGAAGGTATTAAGAATATATGAAGTGGATGGGAAGTTGTTGAAGGCAGTGAAGAGTATGTATGAGGGTGCTAAGGCTGCAGTGCGTGTGGATGGCAAACTGAGTGAATCTTTCCATTTGAAGGCTGGATTGAAACAAGGATGTGTCATGTCTCCATGGTTGTTCAATCTGTATATGGATGGGGTTATAAAAGAGATACAAGGTCGGGCAGTGGATGTTGGAGCGGCCCTAGTGAGAGAGGGCAGTGTTTGGGAACTCCCTGTACTGTTGTTTGCAGATGATACTGTGTTGTTGAGTGAAGATGAAGGGGAGCTGCAAGGCTAGGTAGATGAGTTTGGGAGAGTGTGTAAGAAACAGAATCTAAAGGTGAATGTGGGGAAGAGTAAAGTGATGGTCTTCGAGAGAAATGAAGCAAGTGAATGTACAGTGAGATTGGATGGGGAGGATATGGAGAATGTGAGTGCATTTAAGTACTTGGGTAGTGTGATGAGTAAGGATGGAAGTCTGGAGGGTGAAGTGCTTGAAAGGGTGCAGCAGGGAAGGAAGGTTGCTGGTTCGTTGAAAGCAGTGATAAGAAACAGGGAAGTGAGTATGGAAGTGAAAAAGTTGTTACATGACAGTATTGTGATACCAACTCTAACATATGGAAGTGAAGCTTGGACCCTGTTGGAAGGACAGAAGTCAAGAGTGAGAGCAATGGAAATGAGTTATTTGAGAGGAGCATGTGGAGTCACATGGAGAGAGACTAACAAATGAGGAAGTGAAGGAGCGTTGTGATGTGGATGTGGACGTGATAGGAAGCGTTAAGAGAAACACGTTAAGGTGGTCTGGGCACGTGGAGAGGATGGAGAGTGAAAGACTGACGAGGAGAGTGTACTGTATGTGAGTGAGGTGGAGGGGGGGGAGA
>JAGKTI010006421.1:0-36811 GCA_018397915.1 Birgus latro
ACTTGCATGGTGGGGTAGCTCCTACCCCACACTATGACATCATTTCTGGATTCACCATGAACGAGGGCTAGAAGAAGCATAGCCATCCTTCACTTTGACAGAACCAGTAAGTAATTAGGTGTGGTGGTGAGATCATGTCGTTTCCTGCTCTGTGTTGGTAGTAGTGAATATCTGAAGTGCACAGTGGGGTAGGATATATACCCCTATACCTATAGTGTCCTGCACAGTAGGGTAGGGTAAGTACAGTATAGGTATAACCAAACCTAGCCTAACGTACTGATATTATAAGAATATAATAACCTAACAAAATGATACAATAATATAAAAATATAATCTATTGCCAGACGCCTCAATCCCGTAAAGGGTGGCCACAAACAAATCGCCTCCATGTCACCTGGTCCTCCGCTATTTCACTGCTCAGCTCCCAGCTCACTCGCCCCTCTCACATATGCCTCTGCACTCTAACCTTCCATCTCATCCTTGGCCTCCCCTTCCTTCTCCACCTCCCTCCTCCACCTCACTCACATACACTTTCCTCATTAGTCTCTCACCCTCCATCCTCTCCACATGGCCAAACTGCCTCAATGTATTTCTCCTAATGCTTTCTACACAAAATAATCACAATGTAGTGCTAGGTGGGGGTGCTCACCATCCACTCACTTGATGTAGTGCTGCTGCTCACCATCCACTCACTTGATGTAGTGCTGCTGCTCACCATCCACTCACTTGATGTAGTGCTGCTTTGGGTGTCTGTCTTTTCCTCAATCCTTCCTTCATTCTTTCCTCCTCCTTCTGCCTACAGGTGATTTTACACTCCCTCTTCTGTCTTTCTTTCCTTCATTCTTTCCTCTTCCTTCTGCCTATGGGTGACTCTACGTTGAATGACAGGCCAAATGGTTTCCTATACACCAGGAAACCATTTACTATGTTGGGTGGTAATCATATAACCAAATTATGGTGCCTGGTGGTTTAATGAGTAATTAAGGTGCTCCAATCAGATGAAACTGGTGCAGGTTTATATCCAAGGGGTGGTTGGGGTTTATTGCTTACATAAAGCCACTTAGGGATGAGTGAGGCTGGTCACTCTCACCTTAAATGTCAGCATCATCTGGCCTAACTCCAGGCTCCTATGCTCTTCATGGGGCAACATAGGACTGGATGATGGATGGATGAAATAAATATTTTCTACTTTCTCAAAGTACTTACAATACCTTCTTTTGAAGGGAAAGTAAGGAATTATCATCATTAAAATTTTTCTTTCATGTTAAACACACATATAATGCTACAGAATAGCCCTGTATACAATATTTTGTTTAATAAAAATTAAGTTTGGCAATTTTTTACAATTTTCTGTTCTCCTGGGGTAGTATGCACCTCCTATACTTACACTGTTACAAATTTACCCAACACCTATTAAGGGTTAAAACAGGTATTCACATAAATATCTGATGCTGAACCTGCACAATGTGAAAAATAATCAAGGAAACTTTTTTTCTTTTTCGAGCAAGAATTCCTTAATTTAAAAATTCAATATCTCAGTGAATTTCCTATGCTTTTTAACAAAATTCTGATTCTATGTAGTATTATCATAGTTCTACCAGACCTAGAAGTTACTTAGGCCTAAATGAAAAATTAAGTGCTACAGAGGTAGCTACATATGCCCTCAGAACAGAAAACCCCACTTTTTGGTAGATTTTCTCATGATGGATTATTTTTATCTGTCTGAAACTTCTAGGAAAGTATAAACATCCACCACACACATACCAGTATAAAAAATTCATAGATGATATATGACTCCTCCATAGTTCATTTTTTTTTTTTAAATACAGTACTCCCTCCATGTACGAGGGATTACATACTAAGAGAGCGCTGCATACTTGGGACTGATAAATAAACGTAAAAAATAGGGTTAGATAATGGCACTTCCAAAAATTCATTCTTTTCAACCCTCAAACAAGTACAGTACGTATTTAAGAAATCATGCATTAATCTTTTAGAAAACATGTATTAAACTTATGGAAAACATGCATTAGGATAATGATAGAGATAATAATATGTACAGTTGTCAGTTATGCATCTTATTTATTAAATATTTAACTCACAATGTTAACATCTGAAATTCTGAAGGCAGTCCAAAGGCAGTTGATGGGGGTCCGAGGCAGCCCCCAAGGGTGAGTTTATTGGCTGTTCACCAAATTCGTCTGAAGATGAGTTGTTGAAAGGGGATGGGGCCATATAGGGGCGCAACCAGACACACAAGATGGCCCCACACCAAAGTCCCCGCCGCCAGGCTCACCAGATGGCCCGGCACCAGAGTCTGCCACAGCAGGTGAACGTTGCTTGAAGAAAGTCTTGATGCTAGCTTGGTGCATATGGTTGATGTAATTTTTGTAGATCTACTTGTACTTGCAGATTAGCCTGTCACTTTCGTTGGCCTCGGCTTGCGCAGAAGGTCGTATACTTTGAAAAACCACCTACTTTTGATACTTTGGTCTCAATTAATTTGCCCGAATACTTCAAAATAGTATACTGTACTTTTGGTCCGTGCACTTAGGGAGAATACTGTACACAGTTCTTCATACTTTTACTAGCAGTAATATTACATCCAATAATATTTCTTCAGTGCATACTATAAGGATTTTGACATCTCTTTTGGGTACTTGTTGAGCCTTTTCTTCACTGATTTAAGGAAATTTACATGTTGCAGCTTATCACATTGTAATACTGTACCAGCAGCTGAGTCCTGTAATACTAACAAGGCATATGGACCTGATGGGGTCCCTCCTGTTGTCCTCAAGAAATGTACTTCTGTGCTTACGCCCTGCCTAGGTAAACTCTTTCGCTTTTGTCTATCAACTTGTACCTTTCCTTCTTGTTGGAAGTTTGCTCTCCTTCAGCCAGTCCCAAAGAAGGGTGACCATTCCCAACCATCTAACCATCGTCCAACTGCTTTAACATCTTGTGTCTCAAAAGTTTTCGAGTCTATTCTTAACAGTAAAATTTTAAAGCATCTTTCCTATCATAACCGTCTCTCTGATTGTCAGTATGGGTTCTGTCAGGGACGCTCCACTGGTGATCTTCTCACCTACCTTTCAGACTCCTGGTCATCCTCCTTTCGGGACTTTGGCAAAAGCTTTGCCATTGCACTCAACATCTCAAAGGCTTTCCTTCTAGTCTGGCATAGATGTATAATTTCCAAACTACCCTATTATGGTTTCTATCCTTCTCTCTGTGCCTTCAGCTATAGCTTCCTTTCTGATCTACTGTTGTAGACTGCCACCATTCTTCTCCTAGATCTATCAACAGAGGTGTTCCTTAGGGCTCTGTCCTATCACCAACTCTCTTCCTTTGATTCATCAATGACCTTCAGAGCCAGGGGTCGGCAACCTTTTGAACATAGTGCCAATTTATAATTAATGCCAATTTTTTTGCCACTCTGCATGCCTGGTAAGATTTTTTAACACTGTAGCAACAGTGTAGTGGTCTTAATTAGTAAAATACATCGTGAACATACATAATATACATGCAAAAGTCTTATTGTGGTGTATAGTACATATATGTATGCAAAACAAATAACTGAATAGGTATGTATGACTTTTGGTGATACAACAAACATTACTAAACAAATATTTAGAATAAATTATAAATACAGTACTGTATATCTACTAACCTCCTTAATGTGATCCTTGCCCCCCGCTTCCATTTAGCCAGAGTTGATATTTCAGTTGAATATTTTGATACCTTGAGCTTCACACAGCTCTCAGAATGATCCATAGTAAACTTGCTGCAGTGCAGGTTAAGGATGTGCTTCAGGTGTGAAAACACCTGCTCACACTGATACGTAGATCCAAAGGCTGATACTAATGCAAATGCAACTTTCTTCATTCAGTTGAATTTACTAGGCGGTGACGCCCAACAGCTTAGAATGGAGGCTCCACGATCATCCACAGTTGTTTCCAGTATTTCTCGAAGATCCTTGAATTTAACTGACCATAAAGAGGAAGCCTGAAAATCAATCAACTGCAATTCCAACTCCTCAGTTTCCATCCGCTGGAACAGAGGCACTTCCAAGTCGCTATTTTTAAAGTTGACTGGTCTGATCAAAAATGAAAACACTGGACCAGTGTGTTGTATATCTTGAAATCTGACTGAGAACTTGGACTCCTGCATGTAGACTTCAACATCAGCAGTGTTGACAGGATGAGATGCAGATAAGCTCTTCAAGTTTTTGAAGTAACGGAACGATCCATTTTTAATATCCAATGAGAAAATGGCAAGCCTTGCCACAAATGCCTTCCATGTATCATACAAATCCAGTAAAGTCTGTCCTGCTCCTTGGAAGCAAAGACTGAGGTTGTTGAGATGTGAGGTGATATCTGAGAGAAACATAAGTTTTACAATCCAGTCTCTGTTCTCCAGCTCAGGATAGGCTTGGCCTTTCTTCATTAAAAAGATCTTAACTTCATCAAAGCACTTCACAAATCTCTCCAAAACCTTCCCACAGCTTAACCACCTGACACTGCTATACAAGGGTGTATACTGCCCACCTCTCTCACTCTTCACATTTTCAATATTTTATTTGTTAATCCGGATCACATCGAGGGCCATAGTATAGCACTTCACGTGCCAAGTCTGGCATGTGTGCCTAGGGTTGCCGACCCCTGTTCTAAGCTGTACATCAAACCCCATCCACTCATACGCTGATGACTTCACCCTTCACCTTTCCATTCGGTTCCCGCAACGTCCATCTCAGCAGTTACTTCAACAAACAAGGGTTAAGGCGATGGCACACCTAATGTCTGACTTGGCTCATATCTCTTACTGGGGTAAAAGTAATTTTGTTGTTTTTAATGCATCAAAGACTCAGTTCTTACACCCAGCAACAAGACAAAATCTTCCACAGGAGTACCCACTAATATTTAATACTATCCAGCTCAATCCTGCATCATCCTTAAACATACTTGGGGTTTCATTCTCTTGGGACTTATCTTGGAAAGATCATATTACATCTCTTGTAAAATCTGCTTCCATGAGATTAGGTGTGCTAAGCCGACTCCATACCTTCTTTACTACTGCACAGTTGTTGACTTTATACATGGGTTTTATTCGCCCCTGTGTGGAGTACAACTCTCACGTGTGGGGAGGCTCTCCACATACAGCTCTTCTCAACAGGGTGGAGTCAAATGTTTTTCATCTTATTAACTCTCCTCCTCTTACTGGCTCCCTTCAACCTCTGTCTCTTCGCAGCACTAATGCATCTTTATCTGTCTTCTATCGCTACTTCAGTGGTCACTGTTCCTCTGACCTGTCTGCTTGCATCCCTACACCTGTCTAGCAACAAACTCTCATCCCTTTTCAGTCCAACACTTCAATGCAAGAGTTAATCGTTACTCCCAGTTCATCATTCATGCAACAGGCCAACTCTGGAACTACCTCCCTCTGTCCGTATTTTCTACTTCCTATGATCTCCAGTCTTTCAAACTCAGTGTGTCCAGACATCTTGAAATGAATGGATCTTGAATATGGCTCTCTTTTGTATTGTTTTTATTTTTTTTCTTGGAAGGACAGCAAATCACCCAGGGGGTTTAGGGTGGGTTCGTGGAATGTGGGAAGTTTGAGAGGAAGAGCAGGGGAAGTTGTTGAGGCATTTAGTAGGAGGTGGGTGGATGTGGCATGTCTGCAGGAAGTCCGGTACAGGGGTGGATCAGCCAGAAAGATTGCTGGGAAGGATTGCTACTATAAGCTGTTTTGGCAGGGGGGAACTGACGGATATGGGGGTGTGGGTGTGTTGGTTGCGGAGAAATGGGTGGAGTATGTCATGAATGTCATGAGAGTAAGTGATAGGATAATAGTAGTGAAAATTTTGATCGGACGGGTGATGGTTTCAGTCATATCAGCATATGCTCCGCAGGTAGGATTGGATGACGCAGAGAAGGATAGATTTTGGGATGATTTAATACGTGTAGTAAGTGGTATGGGGAATAGTGGTTCTGGGAGGGGATTTAAATGGTCATGTTGGTGAAGCAGCTCAAGGTTATGAAGGAGTCCATGGAGGATGTGCATATGGTGTGAGGAATGCGGAAGGGGAAAGAATACTCGAGTTTGGGGAGGCTATGGACATGATTGTGTGCAAAACACATTTTAGAAAAAGAGTGAGTAGATTGATTACGTACGAGTCCGGGGGAAATAGTAGCCAGATAGATTATTTTCTGGTAAGGAGGGTTGATAGGAGATTAGTGAGGGATGTTAAAGTTATAGGAAGCGAGGAGTGTGTTCAGCAGCACAAACTGTTGATTTGTGACATGGTGCTTAAGGAACGAATTACGAGAAGGAGGACATATGTACCTAGGAGGAAAATATGGAAGCTGAGAAACCAATCAGTAAGGGATGCCTTTTATAGTGAGATGAGGAGAGTGGCGGCTGAACAGGAAGCCAAAGATAGAGACGTTAATGAACAGTATGGAGCCCTTAAGAACAACCTCTTGAGAGTTACCGATGCAATATGCGGTTGGACAAGAGGCCCACCAAGACATAAAGCAACTTGGTGGTGGGATGAGGGTGTAGAAGCCACAGTTAAGGAGAAGAGAAGGCTATTCCGGGAATGGAAGAAGGGTGGTAACAGGGAGGAGTACTTGGCTGCCAAGCGCAGGGCTAGAAGAGAGGTATACAGGGCGAAGTCTGAGTCACAGAGACTTTTACTGGATAATCTAAATCATGAAGGAAAGAAAAATATGGTTTTTAGGGTGGCAAATCAGATGAAGAGAGGTAATCGGGACATTGTAGGCGAGCAGTGTGTGAAGAATGATGAAGGAAGGGTAGTGGTTAACAGTGAGGATATTAAAGATGCATGGAGAGAGCATTATAGCCGGTTGTTGAATGAGGAGTTTGATTGGGATAGGGAAGGTTTGGAGCCAGCTGATCCAGTGTTTGGCCCTTGGCCTTTGATTGACGCTGCTACTGTGAGTGAGGCAATAGGCACGATGTGGGTGGGGAAGGCGGCAGGTGTGTCTGGGTTGACTGCCGAAATGTTGAAGGCCTCAGGAGATATTGGGGTGAGGTTAGTCACTGACCTGATAAATATGATTATATATGAGTGTGTTGTCCCAGATGATTGGCTGAAGAGTGTAATTGTAAATGTGTACAAAGGGAAGGGTGATGCCCTGGAAAGGGGAAATTACAGAGGTATAAAGCTCTTAGATCACATAATAAAGTAATGAAGAGAGTTCTAGAAGGTATGATTAGAGAAAGAGTGAATATCAATGAGATGCAGTTTGGGTTTATGCCAGGCATTGGGACCACTGATGCCATATTCACTGTTTGACAGCTTCAGGAAAAATATATTGGCAAAAAAAGGGAATTGTATTTTGTTTTTGTTGATTTGGAAAAGGCCTTTGACAGAGTCCCTAGAGAGGTGGTGAAGTGGGCAATGAGAAAGCTAGGGTTGGAAGAGTGGCTGGTTAGGGTGGTTATGGCCATGTACGTGGGTGCTCACTGAGTGATGAGTTTCCCGTGAATGTTGGTGTGCATCAGGGGTCAGTTTTGAGTCCCTTGTTGTTTATCATGGTGCTTGAAGCCCTCTCACGTGACTTCAGAGAGGGACTCCCATGGGAGATGTTGTATGCTGATGATTTGGTGTTGATTGCTGAGAATGAAGGGGAGGCTGAGGAAAGATTTAAGAAGTGGAGAGATGGTATGGGGCACAAGGGCTTAAGGGTAAATGCAGATAAAACAAAAGTGATGATATCTAGGGTTGGTGGCAGTACAATCAGAGGAGAGGGAGAGTGGCCATGTGCAGTTTGCCACATGGGTGTGGGAAGTAATTCCATCTTGTGCAGTGTTTGTGATAAGTGGGTGCACAAGAGATGTAGTGGTATTAGAGGTAGACTGCGAGATAATGCTGATTTCATGTGTGCGTTGTGTCGGGGAGAGCAGGCAGAGATTGTTAGGCGTGAGAGGGTTGAACTTGCAGGTGAGTCTCTTGAGTGTGTGGAGGAGTTTTGTTATTTGGGAGACATGTTATGTGCCGGAGGTGGGGCTGGAGTTAGCTCGGTTGCTAGAGTGAGAAGTGGTTGGAAGAAGTTCAGGGAGCTGTTGCCTCTCCTGACATTGAGAGGACTCTCCTTACGTGCTAAGGGGTCTTTGTATGCAGCATGTGTTAGGAGTGTGATGCTGTATGGTAGTGAGACCTGGGCAGTAAAGGAAGAAGATATTCGCAGGTTTAAACGTACAGAAATGACAATGATTAGGTGGATGTGCAGTGCATCCCTGCGTGCAAGGCCTGGGGGGGCTGGGTTTACGATAGAAGAGTTGAGAGGTAGGATGGGACTGGAGTGTATTGGTGTTGTGATGAGGAGAGGTAGGCTGAGGTGGTTTGGACATGTGGAGAGGATGGGGGATGATAATTGGGTACAGAGGGTAAGAAGTGTTAATATTGGGGGAGGGGTTGGGAGGGGTAGACCGAGAAAGACATGGGACGAGGTCATTAAATGTGACTTAAGGGTTAAGGGACTGAATAGGGAGGCTGCCAGAGATCGAGCAGCGTGGAGAGCCGCCATTAGGTGACCAAGGCCGACACATGCAAGCATGTTGGAGCCTTCAAAAACTAAACGAAACGAAACGAAGGAACAGTTTGTGGGCTCTGACCTTTGGTTCCTTCTTCCTCAAAAAAAAAAAAAAAAAAATCTGATCCACTCTGTGTGGGCCAATGTGTTCCAGGAGTGTACCTTGCTTGTATGTATTATGGGAAGTGATGGTTTGGATCAATCCTAGAAATCTGATGATGATGGGGATACCTTACGAGTAGTCATTTTCATACATTCCCATGGGCCAGCAAAATCCCTTCACTGGCCAGCAAGGCAAGATACCTGTTGGGTTATTCTACAGGATGTGCTGTGCACTGTTGATCCCCCAGTTACAAGAAATGGAAGACAGAGTTACCTGTCCAACAATGATGAAGACAGACTGGATCATTACGTAAATTAATCTGATAATGTTTCTGTTCTATTTCAATTTTTGAGATACCTGACAACAACTTTGTAAAAAGTGAATATGCTGCTCATATGACAGTTAAACATGTTAAGACTGACATTTAATCATTTCTGTTTCTAAGCTCCAAGAAAATGGACATTTTTTATGTTTGGTACTGCATATTCCTCAGATTTACTCATGGTATTTGTTGAATGGATGCCTGTTTTTGATAAATTAATAAATGATGAAGGAGTCATATAACATCTTTGAATTTTTAATATGTACTAAATGGTTATTTAATTATATATACTTTCCGATGAAAAAAGCTTCATCCATCCAAACAGATAAAAATAATCCTTCACAAGACAATACAGAGTTAAACTCTGCCAAAAAATGGGGTTTTCAGTTCCAAGGCCATTTTTAGCTACCTCTGTGGCACTCAATTTTTCATGTAGGACTAAATAGCTTCTAAGTCTGGTAGAACTATGATACTACTGCAAAACCTCAAAATTTTGTTGAAAAACATAGGAGGGGATTTTGACCGAGAAACTTAACACTTTAAATTATGGAATTCTTGCACAGAGAAGAAAAAAAGGTTATCTTGATAAATTTTCAAAATGTGCAAGTTCAGCAGCAAATATTTACCTAAACACCTATTATACATTTGTCTTATTTTTTTTTTTTAATGTCCTGAGCAAATTTCAGATCATTTCAGCTGGAAATAAGCAGATGGTTGTGCTCAGAATACAGAGATTAGAAATGGCTAGAAAAAAACTAATATTTAGCCTTTAGGTCCAGACTTTAAAAATTCATTACTAAAAAACTATTTGGAGTAGAGCTTTAGAATTTGGCATGGTTACACGAATTAAATGGACATATTTTAAAGAATATTTAAAAGATAATTAACAACATGAATTGTGAAAAGTTCCCAATTCTGGGAGAGTTGGTGTGGAATAACCCATATGAGAAAAGTCTCAAGGTTCAAGATGTCTGAAAATAAAATTTAACTGATACAATAAAGTAATGTACAGTTCATGAGGAGTCTTCTGTACCAACATCAGGCAACACGTCAAGCAATTTAACAAAATTAAAGAGCAATACAGTGCAAGAAATTAATTTTCATACCATTATTAGAACAATGCTGACCATACCATACAGCCATTACAGCACTATCATATAACAATCCATCCTTATTATTTACCTACTCTCTCCTGTGGTGGAGATATGTGAGTCTTGCGAGAAAATGTCTGACAGTTAGCAATGGCAGGGTAGGCTGTGGATGAGAGGGAGTCAAGGATAAACTGTCCGAGGTTGCTAAGACCCATAACTGTCTTGGGTTTAGGCGGGGCCCTCAAAGGTGTCAGTATCACTGTCTTCACCATTACTCACTCTTGGAACTTGCTCTGTCAATACTCAGCTAAACAGAGAAACCAGAGAGGTATTAAATGACTGAGGAAAAGCAGTAAAGACAACCTAAAAGCAAAAGTTACTGATACTAGACAGCAATACTTAAAAACAAAAAATGAAAATAAATACAGGCACTATAACATGGTTTCTCAAGACAGACTCAAAACTGTTTTCAGCTCAGGAGATTATGAAGTGTAGTCAGATTGGAGGGATGATTTAACTACTGTAGTGACCATGGAGTCTCATATCTAAAGCTCACTGAAGTTCACATACTTGTTAAGGTAATTAAGTTGTGGAAGAGGCCCAACTCCATCAGATGAAAACAAGCTAACTATAAAGAGAGAGACAAAGGAATCACACATAAAAAAAATTACTGCTTCTAGAAGCTGGTTTCCTCAACATAGGAAAAGGTATCACCCATCATGACACACACTGCTTCCCTATGCATTGGGAACAGACCTCAACTTGTCTCCATTTTAATAACGTACATGGAGTAAGTGCAGCAGGGAAAGTTTTGTTGCTGTGATGATCATTCAATGGGGTCTGCACTGTCAATGGAACATCAATCATTGCACCATGCACCAGGAGTCATGTGAACTATGGGTTCTAAACAAACTTACTTCTATCAGGCAAGTAATGATGTATGCCAAGATGGTACAAAAATGAAGCACTTCTGGAGTGGGAACAATCCTGCCCCAATTAAGCCTGCTACTGCTGTAGGAAGTGATGTCCACAGCCTATCTTTCGCACTATGTGCGTTCATTCCACCTGTCCAATACTTTGACTAGTTGTAATACAGTACATCTGCCTAATAAAATCCAAACTATTTGGTCTTAAATAAGGTAGTTATGTTAATTTCATCCGATAATTTTACATAACCATATACATTGGATTCATAAAAAATAACAATAAAAATAATTCAGTTGCACACTTCTAAAGGAACTTTCTTTTATGACATTTAAATCACACATACTGCACTGTAAAGAAGATATTGTAAAATCTTACTGTGTGTCTATGGAGCCAGTTTGTTTTTGTTTCACAACATAAAAGCTGATCTGTTTTTGTTAATGACTGGTGTTATTGTCGAGTGAAGAACATTTTGGCCACAGCTGTTTGGGCCATGGGCCACTAACCCAGGACATTTTGAAGTGTGAAGTGCTGCGAACCTTAGAACCTAACATGGCTCAAACGTCCATAGCTGAAACTTCCGACCACAGTTATTGTCAGAGGTGGTATGTTTTTCTTCTTGGCAGTTAATGCATTTTGGTCCCATGCTTTTCAGATTTCAGTCAGGTGTAACTTAAGTGGACTACTGACTTGCCATGTCACTATTTCATAATACAATTGAAATGCACAACACCGAGAGTGAAACACAGAATACGTGGCGAAATCCTGAAGTACCCCATGGACCTTACCTGGCTGAGACACCCACCCCAGGAGGGGATACCCAAGGGGCGGAAATTGGGAGCGTGGGCTCCGTGCAAAACAGGCGCACCGGCATCTTTCCCGCAAGCCCCTCTCGCACTCAGGTAACTCGCCACAGAGTTCCCAGTCACGGCCGACTACATCCCCACCAGACCAGGCCTCGCCAGGTTCGGGGTGGGGCTAGTTTCCTAGTCCCATACAGCCAGCAGGAGACGCTGTACACGGGGAGGAGACGGCCACCAGCCGCTCCTCGATCTAACCCTACAAAAGGGGGACAGGTGACGGCCACCCAGCCACTCCACATAATAATCCAAAAGAACAGGTGACGGCCACCGGCTGCCCCCCACCCTCATGGAGTAGCAACGGCCACCGGCTGCCCCCCACCTTCATGGAGTAGCAACGGCCACCTGCTGCGACTCTGTCAGGAGGGACTCCCATTGGTGACGGCCACCCGCTGCACCTGCAGGAGAGCGACGGCCACCAGCCGCACCCCTGCAGGCCCTCTGAGAAGTGGGACACCAGTGACGGCCACCAGCTGCACCTTGGTGATGGCCACCAAGCTGCACCTGCACTCCCGTGACGGCCACCAGCCGCACAAAGAGTGTAGTCCTCACGGGTCACGGCAACCTTGGTCAAGCGACGGCAACCAGCCGCACTCTACCCATCAGAAGCCAGGGGGACGAGCCCTTAGTGACGGCCACCAGCTGCACGGGGGAGGAGACGGCCACCAGCCACTCCATCAATCGTGCCCTACGGACTCGGTGATGGCCACCTGCCGAGCCGGGGAGGGAACGACTACGTACCGCCCCTTGCCCCCTACCCCAGTGCCTTCCCAACCTGAGGATTTCCCAGGCCTGCTGGAATCCACCTACAGTACCTCGGGTACCCTCCCCCCTTTCTCCCAACAGGGACATCCTCCACCTAGAACAGCAGCTGGAGGAGACCTGGCCAGGACCCCTGGCACCTGGGGTTCTAGCCTTACGGCTCGACCTTCGGTAGTCCCAACCCCTGTCGGACTCTGTACCGACAAGCTGCCGCAGCCCACACCTGACGGAGGCTCAGCGGAAAGACCGCAGCCCTTGGACAAGTCAAGATGTCCCCAGGACCCCAGGGCGTGACCTCCCAAGCCCCACCCGATGACCTCCCGCCTGGCAGAGTAGACACAGACAAGTGTGCCTGCTCTCCTTGTTCGGGACTAGCCCCTAGGCCCGAGCCTCCGGGCCCCTCAGGAAGGGCGCCCACCTACCACTGCCCTCAGACCACTCCCGGACGAGACAACCATGGCCCGGCCCCCTGATGAGACCCCGGACAAACACCAGTAGCCTGGCCTCTTGACGAAGGCCCCTCCGGACACCCCAACAACCAGGGGCCTCCTGAC
Organism: Birgus latro; assembly: GCA_018397915.1. NCBI lineage: Eukaryota > Metazoa > Arthropoda > Malacostraca > Decapoda > Coenobitidae > Birgus > Birgus latro. Next base: position 13,178 of record JAGKTI010006421.1, read on the forward strand.
GCAGGCCGCCGTTCTGGTCCCTCCACTACCGCCGGGCCTCACCCTACAGCAAGCCCCAGTCACACTCTCCTGTCGCCGAGTCCTTCGGTCCTGTCTTTCTGTGTATGTTATTTTCTTGTAAAGTGTGCCATTGTGTATTTGTCTCAGCTGTAATTTATGGTAATAGTGGTAGGTGGTGGCGACCATCATCCACTCACTTGATGTAGTGCTGCCTACTTCTTCCTTAGCCTTTATCATTCTTTTTCTGTGCCTGCCCTCCTTTCTTCCTATTTCTCCTATATTTCCTGTCACTTCTCACTGCTTTTCTTTCCTTTACAGGTGGCATTACATTGAGTGACAAGCCAAATGGTTTCCTGTAAGCCAAGAAACCATTTACAACGCTGGGTGGTAACCATATAACCAAACCATACGTGCTCCCTACGTGTCAACAAGTGGGTTGGTGGAGGGTTAGTGCCCCTCCCCGTAAAAAAAAATAACTCAAAGTCAAATGGCCACCCCTTACGGGATTATGGTGTCTGGCAATAGATAGATAGATAGATACGTGTAAGGTTTGTTGCCCTGAGTTTTTATGCCCTGTTCCCATTGGTTGCCTTAAAGAACCCAACCCAGTCTAGAAGGAGGGCCCCGCTCCCGGCTCCATGTCTAAGGAACGAGAAGTCGTACCCTTTCACACGCAGCATATCACTGGTGGCCAGCGGTGGTTCTTGACCCGGTGGGTGGTAACAGGGAACAAGGGAAACTTCGGCAAAATGACGACAAAACCACATGTCCAGATACCTAAGTTCTACCCTGAGCAATACGACATCCACATGTACTTGGAACAAGTAAAACCACTGTTAGACATAGCCTTCAAGACAGACAGACAGAAAATAGCAGTAACATTACCACTTCTGGGCAAAGCAGTAGCCACAATTGCACCTAAGATCTTCCCGGAGTTAACATGGGCGGAATTCACCGAGCTTATGACTCAAGCAGTCACCCCCTCATTAGGGAAAGTCGTAGCACTAGCACAGCTTGACTCCCTCACCTATGATGGAAACCTCGATGACACACTCACCCAGGCCCAGCAACTCGTCACCGCCACATACCTGGAATGCAGCAAGGAAACCCGGGAACAACATGTCTTCAATACCCTGGTCAGGATTCTCCCCAGTGCTGTCAGGGGGCACTTCACAGTTCATGACCCAACGGGAGACCTGGATAAAGATATCTGATTTGTACGTCGCCTCCTGGCTGCCTGTACTACCCCACAGCATATGGCACTGTGAGCAAATTCCCCATGCAAAAAGCAGCACCACCACGCACTTCTCGCCCACCTCCAGTCCAGCCAAGCCTTTCACCAACACCCTCCATCCCCAAAGCCCACCCCTCATGCAAGTGCCCTGATACAAGAGACAATAATTGGATTTCCATTACCCATGGGAATTCACCACGTGCAGCAACAATTGTCCCCTCCACGACATCAGGGAACAACTCAAAGCTGCTCGACGAAAGTCCACCACCCAGGGACGGCGTAAGGTCTCAGCCCTAGAAGACGAGGGTATCGAGGGCGACGCCTCCACAGACAACCACTTAGACCCTGGGGGAACGGAGCCCAAGGACGACTACACACCAGCAATTGGATTTTTAGGACCACCCCTGCACCTCCCCACGGTGGCGGGGGGCCATCTCACAGAAATATCGTCCCTCAATCTACAACAAGATGAGACTGAATGGGGTAAAGGCGAGGCTGCTAGTCGATACAGAAGCGGCTAGATCTTGCCTATGTAGTCATTTTTACTCCTGTCACCATTCAACCTTTGACCCACTTCTCTCCACCTCAGCTCATCTTGTGGATGTGGGAAATGGCCCCCTGCCCATACGTGGGGAAAATCGGGCCCTACGTGCAGACACAAACCAAAATGTCTCTGCACTGCACCCTTTCATCATTTTTGACTCCTCTTGCCGTACATATGACGGATACCTGGGGCTGGATCTTCTTCAAATGCTCCAGACAAGCATCGACTGCCATGGACGTCGACTCCAGTTTTACAAACCTCCGGACTCCAGCCCCCAGTCCATCTGCACATGCACGCCTCCCCCCCATCCCCATCCCCATCCCCATCCCCACCCCTGGTTCCCTGAACCCTTGTTCTCTCTCTCCCCCCCTCCCCTCCACCCCCACCTTCCCCGCTACCATCACCTCCACCCTCACGATCCCCCCTCATCATGAGGCCTGGTTGCAACTAAATAGGCCATCAGACAGGGTGCCAACGAAGTTAGTGGGGGTGTGAAAGATAAAAATGGTAGATTACTAGTGGAGAAGGAAGAAAAAGTGAACAGATGGAGAGAACATTTTAAGGAATTGTTGAACATAGACAATGAAAGTAATACAAGTATAAGTGGCTGGGGAATGGCGGGAAGAAGGAGGGTTGTGAGAAGAGAGGAAGAAATCAGTAGGATGGAAGTGGTGGAAGCAATGAAGAAAGTTAAAATGGGGAAAGCCCCAGGAATTGATGGAGTGTGTGGTGAAATGCTGAAGCATGGGGGAGAGATAGTAATAGAATGGATGTGGAAGGTGTGCAGATTGGCCTGGGAGGAAGGTAGAGTCCCGGAGGATTGGAAGTCAGGTATAATTATTCCTTTGTACAAAGGAAAAGGGGAAAAAGAAGTGTGTGGTAATCATAGGGGCATTTGCCTTCCAGTGTAATAGGAAAAGTATATGGCAGGATACTTATTGACAGAGTTAGGGAAATAACAAAGGAATTAGTTGAAGAACAGGGAGGTTTTAGGAAGGGAAGAGGTTGTGTAGACCAGATATTCATTCTTAGATCTTTAGTGGAAAAGTTTCTAGAGAAAGGAAAGAAGTTGTATGAAACCTTCATGGATTTGGAGAAAGCATATGACAGGGTGGATAGATAAGGATTGTGGAAAGTATTAAGAATATATGGAGTGGAAGGGAAGTTGTTGAAGGCAGTGAAGAGTATGTATGTGGGTGCTAAAGCTGCGGTGCGTGTGGATGGCAAACTGAGTGAATCTTTCCATTTGAAGGTTGAATTGAAACAAGGATGTGTCATGTCTCCATGGTTGTTCAATCTGTACATGGATGGGGTTATAAAAGAGATACAAGGTCAGGCAGTGGACGATGGAGTGGCCCTAGTGAGAGAGGGCAGTGTTTGGAAACTCCCTGTACTGTTGTTTGCAGATGATACTGTGTTGTTGAGTGAAGACGAAGGGGAGCTGCAAGGCTTGGTAGGTGAGTTTGGGAGAGTGTGTAAGAAACGGAATCTAAAAGTGAATGTAGGGAAGAGTAAAGTGATGGTCTTCGAGAGAAGTGAAGCCAGTGAATGTACAGTGAGATTGGATGGGGAGGATATGGAGAATGTGAGTGCATTTAAGTACTTGGGTAGTGTGATGAGTAAGGATGGAAGTCTGGAGGGTGAAGTGCTTGAAAGGGTGCAGCAGGGAAGGAGTTGCTGGTTCGTTGAAAGCAGTGATAAGAAACAGGGAAGTGAGCATGGAAGTGAAAAAGATGTTACATAACAGTATTGTGATATAACATATGGAAGTGAAGCTTGGACCCTGTTGGAAGGACAGAAGTCAAGAGTGAGAGCAGTGGAAATGAGTTAACTGAGAGGAGCATGTGAGTCACATGGGGAGACAGACTAACAAATGAGGAAGTGAAGGAGCATTGTGGTGTAGATGTGGGCGTGATACGAAGCGTTAGGATAAACACATTAAGGTGGTTTGGGCATGTGGAGAGGATGGAGAGTGAAAGACTGATGAGGAGAGTATGTGAGTGAGGTGGAGGGGGGGAGAGGGAGAGGGAGGCCAAGGATGAGATGGAGGGATGGAGTGGAGAGGTCTATAATAGTGGAGGGTGTGAGTTGGGAGCGCGGTAGTGAAATGGCGGGGGACAGAGCAACATGGAGGCGATTTGTTTGTAGCCACCCCGTGCGGGACTGAGGCATCTGGCAATAGAGACAGATAGATAGATAGGAACCCCCATTCTCTTCTTCCCCTCCTTACCCCCCAGAGCCCTCTCCTCCTGCCTACTCCCCCCCCACTTTCCTTTCCCCCCATCGCGACACAGTGCGCATCTCTAACCTCTCCACCACCCCCCTTACCCTAACCAAAGGGTTAGTCATGGGAGAAATGGAGGAGGCCAAGCCCTACACATCTCCTCGTGCCACCGCCCCCCTTACTCCCCTATCCCCCCCACCTCTCTCCCCACCAAACAGGCTGCCTACTTCACCTACTCCTGGACTTTCAGGACTTATTTGCATCAGGACCGACTGATATAGGCCACACCACTGTCCTGGCCCACAAGATCCACACCGAAGGACCACCAATTCGCCAACCATCTTGGCGAAAGAATCCCCACCAGCGAGCTAAGGAGGACTGGCAGGTCCAGGAAATGTTAGATGCCGGTGTCATCTCGCCCTCCACCAGCCCGTGGTCCTCCCCTTTCGTACTAGTGAAAAAGAAAGACGGGTCAATGAGATTATGTGTGGACTATCGATGCCTCAACATAGTTACCACCAAGGACGCCACGCCCCTGCCCTGAATAGATAACTCCCCCGACTCCTTGTTCGGAGCACCCTGGTTTTCCACCCTGGACCTCCAATCAGGTTATTGGCAGGTCCCAGTCCACCCCGACGACAGTGGGAAAACTGCCTTCTCCACCAGCAACTGGAGGCATTACGAGTTTTATGTCCTAACCTTTGGAAACTGTAATGCCCCTGCCACCTTCTCACGCCTTATGGAGTCTGTCCTTAGTCGCCTCACGTGGAAGACTTGCTTCGCATACTTGGAAGTCATCGTCTTTAGCAGGACCTGGGCCGACCACCTCCATCGCCTCAAGCAAGTCTTCCAGAGAATCAGACAAGCTGGGTTGAAACTTAAACCATCCAAATGCGTCCTGGCGGGATGCTCTGTTGCCTTCTTGGGGCATATCATAACCCAGGAAGGGATTGCCCCTGATCCACATAAACTCCACACCATCGTGGACCTTCCCCTACCAAAAGACATATCTGAAGTCCGAGCTTTCCTAGGACTAACTTCCTACTACTGAAGATTCGTAAAGGGCTTTGCCAACATCGCTAAGCCCCTCCATGACCTAACTAAAAAGGGCGAGCCTTTCGTATGGACAGAGGACAGAGTTACCGCATTCAACACCTTGAAAACCAAACTTATCACCGCCCTCATCATTGCCTTCCCCAATTACAACCTACCATTTCGCCTAAACACGGACGTGTCGTTCATATCGATTGGCGCCATCCTAGCACAAGTACAGGAAGGATGGGAGCACATTATCGCTTGTGCCAGCAGAACTCTCAACGAAGCTATACTGCTACCAAGCGGGATTGCCTCAGGATAGTCTGGGCCCTGGAGGACTTCTGGGCCTACCTGTCTGGCACTAAGGTCACCATCATCACCGACCATCAATCGCACCAATGGCTCCGCCAATCAAACACCCAGAATGCACAGCTCATCAGATGGAGGGAGACATTAAAAGATTTCCACTACAAGATCTCTTACCATCCTGGAAAACTCCACACAAATGCCGATGCTTTGTCCCGGCTTCCGGTACAATCCATCCACCCAGAGTCCGAGTTGGTGCAACGATAGCGAAATCGTGATCAACCAGACTGGATACTAGTCCATGTTTTTTCCAAACTCCATCAACAAGGCGATCACCTCTTCACACAAATGGGCCACATCGTACTCAATCCCGAAACTGCCCTTGACACCTTGACCCATCTCCATTCTAACAACGGAATACACTTGGGCACAAAAAAATTACTACAGGTATTTCAGGACATCTACTGGACCCCAAGCCCCTCCAACTTGTCCCAACAAGTGGTTCAAGCCTGCAGGGCCTGCGCCCTCGGGAAAGACATCACCAGCACCCCCGGCCCCGCCGGCAAGATCACGGCTCACAATCCCTTGCAACTCCTGGCCGTGGACGTAGCAGGCCCCTTATCACCGAAAGCCGGCTACCGTTACATAATCATGTTCGTAGCCAGCTACTCCAAGTTCCTCACTGCCTATCCAGCCAAGGAACACCACACTGTAGCACTAGCTGAAGCCCTAGTCCATCACGTCTTCCCCTACTTTGGTATCTCACAGGTGCTACATTCTGACAATGCACCGGAGTTCACTGGGAAAATATGGCAAGAGCTCGCTACCACCTTCAGGTACCAAATTTCCCACTCCTCTCCCTACTGGCCCCAAGGAAATGGAATATGTGAGAGGAGCCGTCGCACCCTCTTAAACCAGGTGCAAACCTGAATAGAAGAACCTAAAGATGAAGACTGGCCCGCCCATGTAAAGATCGTACAGTGGGGACTAAACTCCTGCCCCCGAGACGACAGCATCTCTCCCCACGAGCATGTTTTTGGAGAAACCCTACTTCTCCTCCCCCTCAGAAATCACCTCAAACCCCGGACCAGGTCCCCAGTGTCCGACCCCCTTCACCAACTAAAAAGCAGACTACACCACCTGCAAAAGCACCAAGACCTAAAGCCGGACACCACCCCCACCAACCCCTACAAGCCAAGAGATGCAGTTATGGTAACCCAACTACCAATCCCACACAAACTGGCCCCTCACTTCACAGGCCCCTATACGGTTATCAACAACACCAATCCATACCAAGTTACCATTAATTATCATGACACCTCCCACACCTACCGTAATACACACGTTAGGCCATATACTGCAAGCAAACCCCTGCCTGCTCCGGCACCTACATTCACCAGCCATGCCACCACATCCTCCTCCTCAATCCCCACCTCTCCCTCCAACTCCTACTCCCTATACCTCCCCCCCTCACCCTCCTCTACCCCATCTCCAGTCCCCATCTCCTCACCTGCCACCTCATCACCCCACTCCTCCCCCCCCTACACCTGCCTCTCCCACCCCCAACACCAAATCACCTCACCTGCACACCTGCCCTATCCCTCCTAAGCTGCATAGCGCATCACATTACACAACCCTTAATCCACCACCACTCCTCACACCACCATGTCCTAAGCACCTCACACCCACCGAACAACTCACACCGCCCCCTCTACGCTGCATTCCACTGGCACAGCCTCCTCCCACCCCCGCCACCCTACCACCCGCTCCATCCTCACCACCAACCATTGCCCGCCGTTCCACATCCTGCACACCGCCACATCCCTCCCCATCCACGCCCAAACTCACCACCTCCGTAACCCGGTCAGGGCGAGTCTTACGCCCACCCCAGCGATACACCACCACCCCCTCCCCCTCACCACACACAACCCCGACACTGCCAAACACCAACCGGGTGACGTATCGCATTCACCAAGCCATGTGGAAAGCACCGCCACCCGCACTCCCAAGGGGCATCCCCAACTCCTCCCCCGACCACAGGCATAAAATGCATGCCCTCCCATCGGTGGCTAGCAGAGTTGCCAGGTTGGCGAATTTCCCGCAAAATTGGGCGGTATTTGATTAAAGCTGGCGGGTAAAATTTAACACTGGCGGTTGGGCGTTTTTTTGGGCGAGTTTATATCTTAACTGGCGGGTTTTCGGCAACTTCAGCTCGTGAGGACATTTGCTAAATAAACCTTACTGAATTAACCTTACTGTAACTCTCGTCTCTTAGCAAAAACAAGGGTGACAGGAGAGATCAAGAGGGCAGGTGCTGGGTGGAAATGACCAAGCCATTAGCACCGGCCCAGCTCTCCCTCGGGATATGACTCCCCTAATTCACACTCAAACACAGGTCACAGGGCCTGGGGACCATGTATGCCGTGGTGGTAGAATAAGAGAGGCAGCATTTCAGTTTTAGTCAGGGAGCAGTGAAAGGACGTTTGCTGGATAGTGGAATTGGGAAGATCTATCTATCTATTGCCAGACACCATAATCGTGTAAGGGGTGGCAATGGGTAAATATGCAAAGTATAGCAGAAAGTACCATAAAAGCTGGGAAAAAGAAAATGGATTGCGAGAATGGATTGTCAGTGTCCCAGGTGATGAAACAAAGGCATTTTAAAAATTTTGTAAAACAATCCTGAGAGCCCACCATGCAGATATGAAAGATCACTGTGCAACAGAAAACAACAAGAAAAATGCTCTTCCCTTATCTGCCACCACAAGAACACTTCTTTTTGATGCAGGCATCACAAAAGTGAAAGTAGACAACAATGTGAAAATTGCGGAGCTCAAATTATCTGCATATTATATGCCTGTCATTCAGGCACAAGTACAGTTGATCACCTGGGTGAACTAGTGAAAACGATTTCAGCAAAGGACCTTTCTCTTCATAGAACAACGTGCACTGCTCTGATAAATAACGTGCTTGGGCCGTCAGTGTTAAAGGAACTGCTTGATTCTTATGTTCTTATCTCTTAATATGTGAAAATAGATTGCTAAATCATTAGCATTAATGTTGAATAATTTCTTCCCATTTATTTAATATACAACAAATGAAGTTTGTATAAAATATATTTTTCATGGCATTTGTTGCTCACCTGTAAACCTACTGTTATTAGTCTGTGATTACTGACAAGGCGGTTTTTGGGCGGGTGAGAAGGATGACATTTTGGCGGGATTGGGAGAGGAACTCGGCGGGTTGGCAGTTTCTAACCTGGCAACCCTGGTGGCAAGAATTCAGCCACAGCCAACCTTCACCACCACACCATCTCCAGCCATGAAGATCCACCACATCATCTGGGCCCCCACCACGGGCAAGAAGAAATGCGTTCGAGGGACCCTGCACCTACTATGCCTCCACCGAGAATCACCCCAACCCTCAACACTATTCGTTACCTTCGCCAGCAGCCACCAACCAGGCCCCTTCACCACCCACTGGACCTCCCTCCTACAACACCTCACATCACAACACCAGACCGCCACCACCCATACCTACCACCTCCAGGCATGGGGACCTGACTTTTTTGCCACCAACGGTGGTGAAACGCACAACACCGAAAGTGAAACACAGAATACGTGGCGAAATACCGAAGTACCCCATGGACCTAACCTGGCTGAGACACCCACACCAGGAGAAGATACTCAATGGGCGGAATAGGCAGCGTGGGCTCCGTGCAAGACGGGCACACCTGCATCTTTCCCACACGCCTCTCTCACGCTCAGGTAACTCACCACGGAGTTCCCAGTCACGGCAGACTACATCCCCGCCGGACCAGCCCTTGCCAAGTTCGGGGTCAGGCTAGTTTCCTAGTCCTATATAGCCAGCAGGAGACGGCCACCAGCCGCTCAGTCGCTGCTTCCCTCCCTCAAACCATACCAGGTGATGGCCACCAGCTGCTCCTCGATCTAACCCTACAAAAAGGGGGACAGGTGACAGCCACCAAGCCGCACCCAGGAGACGGCCACCCAGCTGCTCCACATCCAAAAGAACAGGTGACAGCCACTCAGTTGCTCCACATAAAAATCCAAGAGAACAGGTGACGGCCACCAGTCCCCCCCCCCCCGGGGAGCGACGGCCACCCACTGCACCTGCGACAGCCACCAGCCACGCCCCTGTGGGCCCTCTGGGAAGTGGGACACCGGTGATGGCCACCAAGCCGCACCTGCTCTCCCGTGATGGCCACCAAGCCGCACCTGCTCTCCCGTGACGGCCACCAGCCAAACGAGGGGTGTAGTCCTCACAGGGCACGGCGCCCTTGGGCAAGCAACGGCCACCAGCCGCACTGCCCATCGGAAGCCAGGGGCACGAGCCCTTAGTGACGGCCACCAGTCGCACGCGGAAGGAGACGGCCACTAGCCGCTCTGCCAATCTTGCCCTAGGGGACTCGGCAACAGCCACCTGCTGCACCAGGGAGGGAACAACTATGCGCTGCCCCTCGCCCCCAACCCCAATGCCTTCCCCACCTAAGGATTTCCCGGGCCTGCTGGAATCCACCTACAGCAGCTCGGGTACCCTCCTCCCTTTCTCCCAACAGAGACATCCTCCACCTAAAACAGCAGCTGGAGGAGACCTGGCAAGAGCCCCTGGTACCTGGGGTTCTAGCCCTACGGCTAGACCCTCGGCAGTCCCAACCCCTGTCGGACTCTGTACCAACAAGCTGCCGCAGCCCACACCTGACACAGGCTCAACGGCAAGACCGCAGCCCTTGGACCAGTCGAGATGTCCCCAGGACCCCGGGGCGTGACCTCCCAAGCCCCACCCGATGACCTCCCGCCTGGCAGAGTAGACACAGACAAGCATGCCTGCTCTCCTTGTTCGGGTCTAGCCCCTAGGCCTGAGCCTCTGGGCCCCTCAGGAAGGGCGCCCACCTACCACTGCCCTCAGACCACTCAAGAACGAGACAACCACGGCCCGGCCCCCTGACGAGGTCCCGGATGAACACCAGTAGCCAGGCCTCCTGACGAAGGCCCCTCCGGACGTCTCACCAACCAGGGGCCTCCCGACGTAGATGCCGTTCTGGGCCCTCCACTACCACTGGGCCTCACCCTCCAGCAAGCCCCAGTCACACTCTCCTGTAACCAAGTCTTCCGGCCCTGTCTTTCTGTGTATATTATTTTCTTGTAAAGTGTTCCATTGTGTATTTGTCTCAGAACTGTAATTTATGGTAATATACGTGTAAGGTTTGTTGCCCTGAATTCTTATGCCCTGTTCCCATTGGTTGCCTTAAAGAACCCAACCCGGTCTAGAAAGAGGACCCCGCTCCCAGCTCCGTGTCTAAGGAACGAGAAGTCATAGCCTTTCACATGCAGCATAGCAATAGTACTGCAATACTGAAAAGCACATGATTTCTATAGTCTCATCCACATTAGGGGTCATGATGTGCACTCTGTTGCGCATCATGTTGTACAACTCATGTTGCTGAGGCCGGTGATGTCCAAACTAGTAAAATGGGCAATGCGTGCCAGTTACCACTGAGCTATGAGTGGGGAAGGATGAGTACGAATGTAATGGAATCTATAAATGCCAGCAATGCCCAGAGGCAAAGGGAGGATCCTGTATTTGCCTCAGTGGTAATGTGCATGCATCTGGAGTGTGGGTGCCAGGGAACAAAGGCCTGACTAGTGATTAATTTTTAAAGTTTCATTTCAGTTATTACACTGGCTGGGAGCAGTGTGGGATGTGAGGCTGGGCTTAGTTGGCAATTTGATGCTGTTCCTTGGTTAGCTGGCAGCAGTCTTGTCCTTACATCCCGGGGATGAGCTATTCGGTGTGGTCCGCAGCATCCCCAATGGTGGCCTCCATTGCTCTGCTGCCTTGTATGTTTGAAACTCACCAAATCAATCACCATGGGGAGAAAAGAGGGGTGTAATGGGGTCTATACAAATGTCTGCATTGCCCAGAGGCAAAGGGGGGATCCTGTGTTTATCTCAGTGGTAATGTGCGCACGTGTGGAGCGGGGGGGCCTGAGTTCGAATCTCGGTCAGAATGGTGTGATTAATTTCTCAAGTTTCATTTCATTTATTACACCAACACCGCAGCAGTTCAAGAAACTATTTATGTTGAGCATTGTGGTACTATGTTGTGGCAAAAAGAAAACAAATAGCAAAAGGAGATGTGGTGCAAGCTGTGGCAGTCTCAACACAATTTCAGAGGGAAGCCAGATGGGTACTGCGGGCATTGTGGTGCACGCTGCCGCCGTAAAAAGACCCTCAGCCAGTTTGCCAGAAGCACGCGGCACAGACCCTCTGCAGCATGAAAACTCGCGTTGGACAACATGACATGCAACAAGGCGTGTAACATGAACCCTAGAGTGGACGGGGCTTCACGTCCTCATGATGCTTACCATCAAGTTTTCAATGGTCCTACAGTAATATGCTATGTAAACTGCAGGTGTTAGTATGGATACTGTATGCAAATATATATGGTATTTTACATAATTTGGTTAAATCTGGTTTGTTTAGGCTAGGTTAGTTAATCATCAGCTTAGGCTGTACTGTACAGTACAAGTATTAGGCTGGCTCAATTACTCATTTTGGGGCTAAAGCCATGAAGTGTATTGCCTTACTTAACCTCTAACTCCACTCATAAGAGCCTCCCTGTGTGTCTCCTGATAGCAACTCTACTCCCAAAAAATATCCCCTGCAACAGCACTTAATGCCAAAGGAATCTATTCGCCACCTCAAGGTACTGTTTAGTATCCAAGTCTCAGACATAAAGTACGAATAAGAAAGAAAGCCCCAGCATCTTGGTGATGTGGATTTTCATCCTTCTACACAAATACTGACAAACCTATATAGGTATACTTTAAGTTAATCCATGACACCATAGGTTATACCAATTTTAACAACAGATTGCATTACTTGACCTACCATTGTTATAGGTCACACTACCAAGGTAAGTGAAACTTTCCAAGACTTCTATGTTCTCAATATGCCTGAACTAAAGCTACTATTTCATCCAACTAGCCACCAAATGCCAGCAACTTGGCCTTGGCCCAAGAGCCCTTTATGCCTCTGCAGCTTTTTGCTTTCACTTTCAGGTTTGGTTGGTTTATGCAGTTAGTTTAGCTTAGTTGACTCAGTTGTTAGATTCTTTGATTAATTACAGTTTAGAGTGTTAGGTCTGGTATATTTTTGGAATTAAAGGTAGTACTGGTTCTGTGAATGCTTTCAAGGCCAAGACTGACTCATTGATATGGCAAATAGTGAGCATCATAGGAGCCAACATCAGATTCCTGCCCCTATCCTCAATTAGCCGCCTCACCGAGTCAGTTCTGAGATGGAGCTGGTAAGAATACTGGTAAATATACACCAAACTAACGGGCACTGAAATTACAATGCTCATTCCTGAATTTTGGCAATTCTAAGCACTTTCCTTTCAAAATGAATCTGTCGCAAATTCTTTTTTACGTACCGGTACTTAGTAAATATGGAGGTGGAGGTAGCAGGCTCGTCACCAAACTTTTCGACGAGGGGACAGGAGTCGTTTTCAGCTGAATCTGGACTTGCACAGCAGCCGTCTGGTGAAAAGTCTGCATGCTTGCAATGGTGGTCTGGGTTTATGCATGAGTAACACTAAGCAGCACAAAACTTCTGATCACTGGAGGGGACTCTTTTTTCACTAATATAAAAAAAACGGACGGGGAGAAAACGAACCTTCAATCAGGTGGGAGGGGGTTGACCGACCCTCTCGAACCCTCCCTAACCTCCCCTGGCTACGGGCCTGCGGGAGATTTTCCAGCTCCCACATCCATCTTTTTCAGTGTCATGAACTAAACTAATCTAGTTTAAGCTGCTTGACCCCGCCCAACTTAATTTCTTAATTTTAACTCTGCTGCTGTAGCGGATGAAGCTACTGGTTGGACAATCCCCCCCTCCCCCCCAAAAAAAAAACATTATTAACGGCAACGGACTTGGAAAAAGAGAATTTGCTTAAAACTGCATAAATTAAACGGCGAACAATAATTATAACTGTCTCCGATACTCGCGTGTAACAGCGTTAGTTTGGGTTAGGTTAGTTTTTTTGGCTCAGCTTAAAATTGCATAACTGTTAATTAGTCCTCCTAATCATCAAGAGAAGAAACTGTAGAGATACATAGTCCGTACATTCAAGAGGGTAAAAATGGTGGTTAACATAAGATTGTCACCACCAACGACTTATATCACCTAAGGCATGGCAAGCCTAGACTCACATGGGAAATGTATTCCTTACAATTTGCTGCTGAAGTCGGGAATCCACCACTTACCTCCATCCGTTGGGACAAGATGATGTCAGTCGTAGAGCGATCAACCAGTCCCATGAAACAATAACCTCCAAATTGCCATGTCATTTGATAATGCATAAAATAAAAATGTACTTGTGGTGGACGAGGTTTGGAATAAAAATACAAATTCAGCATCTATATTATTCTTAATAGTTTAATAAATTTTGCTGCCTTACTAAAGTAAAAGATTACTTTAGCAAAATCAATATATGCTTAAATCTAATGAATTTACGAACGTATGGGTTGAATCAACCAAGGAGGTTGGAACAGGTGCGACAGGCGGCATTTTTTTTAAAATAAGAAATAGCAAATTGCTTTAAAAGATCAACCAGCTGCTATCTGCAATCAATATGTGACTGTAATTCTTCCTGATAGTATTTTCAAACCAGGGATCACCATTTCCGCTGCCTGTCAAAAAAAAAAAAAAAAAAAAAGTGAAATGGGACGCTGAACCACAGGAATTTTATGCTTACTCACAAACCCATGGAATTAGTTTTAAACAATTTCCAGAACACAGGACACTGCATTGCTCATGTATATTCGGTTTTTTATCTGCCTGTCTATGTACAACCTAACGTCCAAACTTTTTTTTTTTTTTTCCCAATCAGGACCGTTGGGGTCTGTCATTTAAGGCATAGGTGACCATCTCCCACGCTCCTGAACAAGCAATAGGCCAACACTCCAGCTGTTCACTAGATGGAAGCCCCTAAAGGAGGCATCCGGCTTGAGGGTCTTAACCCATTACACCATCAGATGCTTACAAGGTTATAAGCACATGGTTTCCTGGATAACATGAAACAGTTTGGCTTGTCACTCAAGAGCAGATTGAATCACCAGAGGACATGTAGTTCTTGTTTTACCACATACTTGCTGCTCAACTTCTTGCTCCCTGAGTACAAGGGCCTGATTTGGGTTCTTTCCAAGACCGGGTCCAGAGCATGCAACCAGAGGAACAGGGCTCAAAAACACAAGCTAACCAATCTTACAAGTTGTTATGCTCCGTGTTTTAAGAGCAACTTCTTACTCCTAGTACACGGGCAGGAATTTCGAGTTCTTTGGTTCAGGACTGGGCAAGAGTATGTGTTATGCAGCGTGTTTTAGGACTGACTATTCATGCCTTAAACATGGCGCTTAGAGCGGGGTCCTCTTTCTAGACCGGGCTGGGTACACTTAAGGCAACTATGGGGATCAGGGCATAAAAACACTCGGCAACAAACCTTACATGTGTATTACCTTAATTCTTACATAGACACAATACAGGCAAACAAGAAATAAATTAACAAAATGGACAGGGCCGGAGGACTCTAGGGCAAGTAAGTTAGCCTGTGTTGCTTCTGGGAGGACCCGGCTGCAGGGGGGCAGCCCAGGGCGGCGGCCTTTGTCAGGAGTGGGACTGGCTGCTGTGAGGGCGTCTGGGGTCTTCGTCAGGAGGCCGGACAGCTACTGGGTCACCTGGGGGCCTCGTCAAGAGGTCGGCTACTGCTGGGTCGTCCGGGGGCCTTGTCCGGAGGCTGGTCACTGCTGGGTCATAGGGGAGCCCTTCCGGGTATTGCTGGATCATCTGGGAGGGTCTGAGGGGTGGTGTGGTAGGGGCACCCATCTCTAGGGGCCCAGGGGTTGGGGCCTAAGGGCTGGGCCCGAACAGGGAGAGAAGGCGCACCTGTCGGTGCCCACTCTGCCGGTCAGGGCGTCGTCAGGCTGGGAAGGGGAGGTTGCGCCCCGGGATCCTGGGGACATCATGACATTGCTTTTCACCTGTCTGGCCTTTATGGGTCTTAGTGAGGCTGGACTTTTCCACCGGAATGATTGTTGCTTTGTCTCGGGGTCATAACCATAAACCCAACTCTCATCGCCAGTTGTGACCCTGGACAAGAAGGTTTCATCTTCTGAGGTGAGTCCAAGAAGTCCATTGCAGACATTGATGCCTTACTGCATTTGGTCAGCCGTTCGGAGCCTGGCGATAAATTTTGCCGTGAAGCAGTGCATGCCCAATTCTTCAGTGAAAATCCTCTGACATGTCCCGTAACCGATTCCCACTTCCTCACAAACATCATCAATGCTCCGACATCGATCCTCATGGATGAGCTGTTGAATTTTTGCGATGTTCTGAGGAGCTGTGGTGGCTGAGGACCTCCTTGTGTGGATGTCGTCATCAACCAATGTTCGACTGGCCTCGAACTGCACATGCCACTGAAACATCTGTGTCCAACCAAGAGACTGTTTACCAAACACTTGTTGAATCATTGCCAGGGTCTCTGTTGCATTTTTTCGAAGATTTGCACAAAATCTGATGCAAATTCGCGATTCTTTTCTTATGTCCTTGAAAATTGCCTAACGACACAAGCACACCACCAAACAAACGAACTTCACTAATCCCTATGTCTGCCTAGATCTGCGCCGTGTGGCACACTGACTCACAATGCATGTTAGTACTGCCACCTAGAAGCGCATCACACTACTACAACCCGTTTAGGCATCGCAATCCCAGTCCGGAAAATTTTGGATAGCACCTCGTAGGCATACGCAGAATAATTTTGCTACAACTGGAACATAACAAATTGTATCTCTTCAACACTCTTTCAAGTGATGCTGGAGAGGAAAGCCTTCATGTCATGGCACTAACATTACCACTCCACTTCTCAGTTACACATATGCTCATTTACTCCCTCCCTGTCTCTCAAAAAAAGAATGGTGGACTGCTGGAAAAGGTGACTTCATTCTGGATTTTCATCCAGATGATGCTGAAGCCACAGAAATAACTCATTCAAAGTGCTTCATTTGACTGGCCCCTTCATTTTGAGACATCTCTATGTCAAATGAAATAATCTGAAACAGTGGAGTACAGTAGCAATAATTAAACAGGAAATCATGATGTGGACAGGGCTAATGGAGATGGACTCTCACTCATTCATTACAAGAGGTCCTCCCTAAGATTAACAAAATGGGCCAGTAGAAGAGGGAAAAAACTGTACTGAGGGGGTTACTGGTAGGTCACTCAAGCAATACCTGAGAAGTAACATCCATACATGTGGAAAATTCACAGAAAATACACTTCTAATATTCTTCTTCAATAAAATGTGTGACTATTATACACTATGTACAATAATCATTAAATTAAATGTCATATTTTACATATTAATTAGTGAACTAGGAGTCAGCCTCAATAAATGCATAAAAGAAATGTATACTCTAAACATAAATCACTTGGGTGAAATAAAAAATCTGGCTACTAATTTTCACAATGATGTCAATTTTCAACAACTAAATAGTGCTGGCATATATGATGCATATCACAGAGAAACCTATTGGACAACTATAACCAAAAATTGGAACAGAAACTAAAGTATATACAATTATGTACTTCTCTCCTTATCATACATGATCCAATCATTTTTTGTCCCAACAGGATTGTACGGCCCAAAGCTTAGCTACTAACTCTTGACATTTAAAGTGAATATCACCAGCCTTGTTTGCCCCTGAGTGCCATTATGCAAGCAACAAACCCCAACTATCTCTTACATGCTGTATCCATTGGAGCGTATTAACCCATCAGACCACCAGAAATGAACATTTATGTACATTCGGCAAAAAAATATACCTCCAATACTCCCTTTGACAGTACACCTCTATTCAATAAATACTGTATGGTCAAGGCATGCCTCTCGAATCAATAAACCTTCAGTATATGTGGATTAAACATTACGAGCTTACTTTATTATACAACATCTTTCACAAATTTCTGACTGGAAATTTACAAAAACTACCTCTAAGGGTTCAGGGCATACATGTCTTTATCGTTACCTGATCACTACATTCGCATATGAAGTGCATGGTGGTGCTTGTGCAGTGGTGGGCAGTATTCTGTGCAGTGACTGATGTCCTGAGCAACAACAGATAGCATACTGTATGGTATTTGGTGGTGTGTTGTAGAGCTACTGATGGATCTTGTGCAGTGATGGGTGATGTCCTGTCCAGTGATGGATGGTGTACTGTGGAGTGATGGGTGATGTGCTATGCAATGCTGGGTGGTGTGTTGTGCAGTTCCCAGTCATACTTTTGTCAAATGCAGTGACTAGCATATTCTGAGTCACATGTTATTTTTCCTATATACCTCCCCCTTGAGGCACAGGTACTCTAAAAACCCACATATTTTGCTTTTGTTAGTCACTTTCTGGTTACTAGACCTTTTAGATTACATTCTCCTTCCTCAACACATCTAAGTCTGTTCAGTGGACCCTCCACATGCATGATTCCCTATGCATGGACCACGAAAAAAGCACTACCAAAGATGTCGTATGGCAGAAAAGTATTCTGACCGTGAAACATGCCATTCATACACTGTCTTTGATGACTAAACCTGCTCAAGCAGTTACTTTTACCCCACTTTTTAATCCTTTAAACTTCTTTAATATCCCTGTCTTATGTC
This sequence comes from Birgus latro, assembly GCA_018397915.1. Taxonomy (NCBI): domain Eukaryota; kingdom Metazoa; phylum Arthropoda; class Malacostraca; order Decapoda; family Coenobitidae; genus Birgus; species Birgus latro. The sequence goes on from JAGKTI010006421.1 coordinate 31,255, forward strand.
TCTATACAGCTGGCTATGCCCTTAGGAAGAATATCTATAGTCTAGTTTGGATAACAGGTGATTTTCAGTAGCACACTGGGGTCATTATTTTTGTTTTCACTTTTTAATTCTTTTAAATCTCTTTTGTGCCACTGTCTAATGTCTGCTTTATCTATACAGTAGACTGATGGCAGTTGGGGGTGCCCATCATCCACTCACTTGATATAGTGCTGCCTACTTCTTCCTTCATGTCTATTATTCTTTTTCTGTGTCAGTCCTTCTCTCTTTCTTTTTCTCTCATCCTTGCTGTCACTGCTTATTACTCTTCTTTCCTCTTCAGGTGTCTCTAAACTAAGTAACAAGCCAAATGGTTTCTTGTAACTCAGGAAACCAATTACAACCCTGGGTGGTAACCAAACAACTAAATAACGGGGCGACATTGGGCCTACTATGGTCCCCGATACTTGGGTGAAGAAAGCAAGTGCGACCAATTCATGGCATGGTATGGCCCTGCAGGGGCAGCTGTTTGCCTTCGATTGATGTGTCTGCTCAGTAGTTAAAAACAACAACAACAACAATGGTAAACTAAAGCCTATGGAAGCACACCTGTGCTCTAGTTGGAATCAAAGAAGGTCTTTACTACGTAAGTTGGGGTCAGACCTGAGGGTTGGTCAACACATTAGATTTTTATAACTGATTATAGATCTCTAAGTGTGTGGACTCCAGGTTAACACTTTACTAGGGAACCACTGATCTTGAGTATTATTGCAACACAGCTGCCCAAGTTATTAGTGGTTGGTGTGGGCACTCGCCATCCACTCACTCGATGTAGTGCTGCTCTCGGGTGCCTGCCCTTTCCTCTCTTCTTTCACTCCATCCTTCCTCTTCTTTCTTACCTTCATTTTTTCCTTTTCCTTCTGTCTATGAGTGACTACACTGAGTGACATGCCAAATGGTTTCCTGTACACCAGGAAACCATTTACTACGCCGGGTGGCAACCATCCATCTATCATCCACTCCTACGTTGCCCCATGAGGAGTGTAGGAGCCCAGGGATAGGCAAGTTGGTCCTGGCATTTAAGATGAGATATAAACTTTCACCAGCTCAATCTGACTGGAGCGCCATAATTACCCACTAAACCACCAAGCACCATAATCTGGTTATATGGTTACCACCCAGCATAGTAAATGGTTTCCTGGTGTACAGGAAACCATTTGGCTTGTCACTCAGTGTAGAGTCACTCATAAGCAGAAGGAAGAGGAAAGAATGGAGGAAAGAGAGACGGAGGAGGGAGCGTAAAGTCACCCGTAGGCAGAAGGACGAGGAAAGAATGAGGTAAAGAAAGACAGATGAGGAAGGAAGGAAAGGAGGAAGGAGGAAAGGAAAGGGCAGACACCCGAGAGCAGCACTACATTGAGTGAGTGGATGGTAAGTGCCCACATTGAGTGAGTGGATGGTAAGTGCCCACATTGAGTGAGTGGATGGTAAGTGCCCACATTGAGTGAGTGGATGGTAAGTGCCCACACTGAGTGAGTGAATGATAAGTGCCCACATCTACCACAACTATGTAACCAAATTATGGCACCTGGTGGTTTAGTGGGCAATTAAGGCACTCCAATTGGACTAAGCCGGTGCAGGTTTATATCCCAGGGGTGGCTGGGGTTTACTGCTCATGTAATGCCACCCAGGGATGAGTGAGGCTGGTCATTCTCATCTTATATATCAGGACCAACTTGCCTAACCCTGGGATCCTACGCTCCTCATGGGGCAATACTGGATTACATGATGAACACTCCCTCTTCTGTCTTTCTTGCCTTCATTCTTTCCTCGTCCTTCTGCCAAATGGTTTCCTGTACACCAGGAAACCATTTACTATGCTGGGTGGTAACCACATAACCAAATTTTGGCACCTGGTGGTTTAGTGGGTAATGACGGCGCTCCAATTGGATTAAGCCGGTGCAGGTTTATATCCAAGGGGTGGTTGGGGTTTATTGCTCACATAATGCCATTCAGGGATGAGTGAGGCTGGTCACTCTCATCTTAAATGTCATGACCAATTTGCCTAGCCCCGGGCTCCTACGCTCCTCTGTGGGGTGACATAGGATTGGATAATGAATGAATGAATGAAAAAATGAATGAAAGAATAAGCTACCCATGTTATAAATGGCTTTGGTATACAATCATTTACCACCAAATCACTTTTACAGGAATGAATACTGATCAAATACTGAGGAATTACAATACATAATGAGCCTGGAACTCTGTACTATGGTGTAACTCCAATTTATGAATTCCAATACTGGGGCTGGTCATGGTACAGCCCATGGTGAACCAGGACTGAATACATATAAGTATTTTGCTCCCCTGAGAGTCTAGTTACAACTCAACATGTTTCAGCTTTCATTTTGCCAACAGCATTATCAGAAAACACACACAAGTGTGGTAACTGGTGGAGAAACGGTCTTATAACAATAACAATGAGGCTGGCATAAGCTAATCCCTCTTGCAAAGTCAGGAAGGTGAAATATAGTTTTCCTTCCCTGGTGGAAGAAGTACAAAATTAAACTGAACCTGTCATGAACCAACCAAGGTGATGAACACCGTTTTATTAAGAATAATGCTGTGCTTGGACTGCATGTCTCAACACAATCGCATCAAAGTAGTTATCTATCATAACAATTTTTGCTTAACTGCAAGCAGTTCCTACAATTTATTGATCACTGAGGTGGTAGATGGTGGTGACCATCATCCATTTACTTGATGTAGTGCTGCCTACTTCTTCCTTCCCCTTTCTCATTCTGTCTCTGTGTTTGCCCTCCTTTCTTCCTACTTCTCCCTTTCTTTCTTGACCCTTTTTCTTACTTTCCTTTCACTTCAGGTGGCTCTACATTGAGTGACAAGCCTAATGATTTCCTATGACCTAGGAAACCATTTTCAATGCTGCTTGGTAACCATATAACCAAATGGGGTAAAGTGGAGCCTACTATGGTAGAGCCTACTATAGTACAAAACTTACAAAACTTAATAAAAGCTCTACAAATTATCTACAAAATTACTACACACTGTCCCAGTTGCAGAGCTTCTCTTGTATTCTATTCAAACTGGACAAAAGACAAATGCAGTACCCATCCAAGAAAGAAACCTCCACACTTTTCCCCATGTCTTGCTGCAGCGAGACATTCTCAGCTGCAAAGGGACATCAGTTTACTGCATGGGACACTCCTGCATGGGTAGTTGCTAGCCTGCAATTGCAGGTACAAACTGGGGTTGAACAACAACAATAACTGATCACCAACATTACTGAAAAACCTAGTGGTATCTGATATTTCTACAAATCATTTTACCCAATGACAGATGGCCTGTAATCTTTTCTTGAGCACAATATCTATTAATACATCATCATCAAAATGTCAACACTCATTTCCCACATACACTTGAAGTGGGAAAAGACAAAGAACTAAGATAACTCTATCAACATCTTGTCTTCTGCATCATCATCATCAATCAGACCTCCTTTCCCACCCTAGGGCAAGGTGAGGAGTAGCAATGTCCAGACAGCCAAAATTTGCCCAATCCAATAGGCCATGCTTCCATTCACTCATAATTCAAGCCCCCAGAATCCTGGCTCTATTGGATACGCCAAAAACATTCACTACGATCCGTAGCTTCACACAAACATATCTGATAGTCAATCCGAATGCTCTCACATTACAAAGGGGTGCCAAATCCCGGATCATGCACTTCTCCTCACAATATTCATCCATCCAGCTCGATCTCTTGTCAGTTCCCTAGCCTCACCGACTTCCAAACCTCTCTTCCTCACACAATTATCTCTCCATCTTCTAATTGGCCTACCTCGCCTCCTCCCTCCTTTAAATTCGCTCAGATATACCTTTTCCACCATTCTATTGTTATCCATTCTCTCCACATGACCATACCATCTCAGTACACTCTCTTTGATTCTGGCGTCCACAGACTTCCTCACTCCATATCTTTCAAGAATCACATTATTTCATATCCCATTGTTTTTGTTTTTGAAGGCTCCAACATGCTTGCATGTGTTGGCCTTGGTCACCTAGTGGCGGCTCTCCACGCTGCTCGATCTCTGGCAGCCTCCCTGTTCAGTCCCTTAACCCTAAAGTCACATTTAATGACCTCGTCTCATGTCTTTCTCGGTCTACCCCTCCCAACCCCTCCCCCAATATTAACACTTCTCACCCTCTGTACCCAATTATCATCCCCCATCCTCTCCACATGTCCAAACCACCTCAGCCTACCTCTCCTCATCACAACACCAATACACTCCAGTCCCATCCTACCTCTCAACTCTTCTATCATAAACCCAGCCCCCCCAGGCCTTGCACGCAGGGACGCACTGCACATCCACCTAACCACTGTCATTTCTGTATGTTTAAACCTGCGAATATCCTCTTCCTTTACTGCCCAGGACTCACTACCATACAGCATCACACTCCTAACACATGCTGCATACAAAGACCCCTTAGCACATAAGGAGAGTCCTCTCAATGTCAGGAGAGGCAACAGCTCCCTGAACTTCTTCCAACCACTTCTCACTCTAGCAACCGAGCTAACTCCAGCCCCACCTCCGGCACATAACATGTCTCCCAAATAACAAAACTCCTCCACACACTCAAGAGACTCACCTGCAAGTTCAACCCTCTCACGCCTAACAATCTCCACCTGCTCTCCCCGACACACCGCACACATGAAATCAGCATTATCTCGCAGTCTACCTCTAATACCACTACATCTCTTGTGCACCCATTTATCACAAACACTACACAAGATGGAACTACTTCCCACACCCATGTGGCAAACTGCACATGGCCACTCTCCCTCTCCTCTGATTGTACCGCCACCAACCCTAGATATCATCACTTTTGTTTTATCTGCATTTACCCTTAAGCCCTTGTGCCCCATACCATCTCTCCACTTCTTAAATCTTTCCTCAGCCTCCCCTTCATTCTCAGCAATCAGCACCAAATCATCAGCATACAACATCTCCCATGGGAGTCCATCTCTGAAGTCACGTGAGAGGGCTTCAAGCACCATGATAAACAACAAGGGACTCAAAACTGACCCCTGATGCACACCAACATTCACGGGAAACTCATCACTCAAAGCTCCATTCACCCTTACCTGAGTGTGAGCACCCACGTACATGGCCATAACCACCCTAACCAGCCACTCTTCCAACCCTAGCTTTCTCATTGCCCACTTCACCACCTCTCTAGGGACTCTGTCAAAGGCCTTTTCCAAATCAACAAAAACAAAATACAATTCCCTTTTCTTGCCAATATATTTTTCCTGAAGCTGTCGAACAATGAATATGGCATCAGTGGTCCCCCTGCCTGGCATAAACCCAAACTGCATCTCATTGATATTCACTCTTTCTCTAATCATACCTTCTAGAACTCTCTCCATTACTTTCATTATCTGATCTAAGAGCTTTATACCTCTGTAATTTCCCCTTTCCAGGGCATCACCCTTCCCTTTGTACACATTTACAATTACACTCTTCAGCCAATCATCTGGGACAACACACTCATATATAATC
>JAGKTI010006422.1:0-20991 GCA_018397915.1 Birgus latro
CCACCCCGTTCGGGATCAAGGCGTCTGGCAATAGATAGATAGACAGACTATAGACAAATATTAATCAGTCATGTAGGCCAATAATAATTACAAATGGCAGTATTATTTAATAATTTAGGTTTTCATCTGCGATGGGGAGGGATTGACTCGAAACATTCAATTTCTCGAGGCGATTTATGGCATTTTAATGCTTTCTGGAGTTCAAAACACAAAAAATATCTTTGAAATGATATTTGATATTACAAATAGAGACACTGGCATTCTTTGTTAATGATGTAGGTTACAGAAAAACATACCAGTCACCTCACTGTCTTGAGAAAATGTATAGTTCTTACCCCCGGGATACCACTGATATAGGATAGCCAAGACAGAAACCTTTGTTAGTTATTCTGTCTATATTAAAATAATGACATATAGAATAACTCTTATAGTATGAAAAAGTTGGCCATTGAGTGGTTAGACATTACATACCTTTTAACAAATATTACAGGAACACATGGTATGTCTAGTTTATGATACATGTAGCTACCTGTTGGGGTTTTTGTCTGCATTACACCAATGGCTGACATATAACAACTCTTACAGTATGAAAAAACTGGTTATTATTAGACATTACATACCTTATAAATCCAGTGGATGAGCTGGTTAAATAGCTCAGGCCAGGAGTAGGTCAGGTTAGGTGAATTGGGTTAGGTAAGGTTAGGTTAGGACCAGCTGGGTTAAGCTGGCTTGAGGTAAGTAATGTTAGATGGGTTAATTTAGTGCCTTGTTAAGCTAGGCCAGGCTGGGCCAGACGGCAGGTTAAGTTGTTAATCTGGGTTACGTGATTAGGTTAGGTTAGGCTAGGTTGCTTAGGTTATAAACGCTAATTTGGGATTGGGTATGTGAGTTAGGTGTTTGAGACAGCAGTATATCCTAGGCCCAGCCTACTTATTGGCCGACCGGCTACAACACACAAGCTCTTTACTGGTATTCTTTACTTTCCCCAAAAAATTTGGAATATTTAGTATCAGTACCGGTGTCTAAGCTAAATGTAGATTATTGGAGGTTGCCAAAGTCTTAAAAAACATCAGTATCTAATCACTAGACCACAAATAATCAAAGAAAATGCGTGGAAAAGAACCCAACATGACACACTTTGCCCATGTCTACGAAACCATTTCCTTATTTAACCAAGTAGTTTTACCTACGGAATGTTACAGAGTCGTGTCGATCCCTCTGCGTACATCCAGAAGCAGAGCAAGCAGGCATGTTGAATGTTTACACAAAAAATGACGAAGAGTTCCATTCTCAGCTGACGCTTGTTTTGAGTCAAAGGGGGGCTTCAAGCCGCCTCCTCCCTTTCACACGGTCCCTGAAATCATGGTTTGCCGACGGAAAGCGTTCCTTGCTTGCTGAAACTCTATCACACGTTCCTCGAACGCCGCCGACGGTCGGCAAAAATGTAAACAAACACACAGTAGGTTTTCTTGTGAAACATGGGATGCCTGTGATCCCAAAGACAAGGGAATGGCTTTATTTTTTTCAATGAGGACATTTTCAGCAGCCCTTGTCCATAATATCTGCCCAGATGCCATCGTTTACCCAGTGTTGAATGAACAGCGACATTCAGTACCCTTTCACCCAGCGTGGACTGTTGTATCCGCGCTGCCCAATGAACACAACTGAATTATCGACATCGTTATTTCATCCCTGCACTATATAAAAGGTTATTTAACCTTTAATAATTAATAATATATATAATGAAAAGTAATAGGCACTCTAGGAGGGAATTATTAAAAAAAAAACGTTTTGTCCCTGATTCCGTGGGCACGGAATGGGTCTAGAATCTAGATGAAAATGAGTTTTGCCGACGGAATCCTTGGCGGCTACCACGGTTTCGTGGGCGGTTACCACGATTTCGTCGGCAAACCATGATTTCAGGTACCGTCTGATACCCCCTTTATTGTCATAAGTCTTCTCAAGATCAAAGAACACTGCGACAACAGATTGCTGAGTGGCAAAGGCTGAGCGTATGTCTCTAGATTTAGGAAGGGACTTCAGGTGCCGTGAGCTTTTCGAAAACCAAACTGTGAAGATGACAAAACCTGCTCGGATTCTAGGAGCCACATGAGACGATGATTTATCATACGCTTGAACAACTTGCAAAGACAACTGGTAAGAGCAATGGGGCGATAATCTTGAGGGGCATGGCCTTGCTTTCCCGGTTTAAGAAACGGGAGAATGACAGCATCACGAAAAGAGGAAGGAAAAACACTCTCCTTCCAGATACGATTATAAATAGTTAATAATAAGGCCAGGGCCTGGTGGGAAGGTGACGGAACATATTATAGTGTATGCCATCTGGACCTTTGCGAGTGTTCTTACAAAGACGAAGGGCAGAGGACGAGCGTAAAAGGCGCGTTGACCGGAGTTTATTACCAGTCGACAAGGACCAGCAAGACTGCCACCGCTGTCGGAAGAACGCTCGGAGGATAGGAAAAAAATCAGAAACTGGAACAGATCAGAAGGGCACACAAGGGGACTAGAGGGCTTCTCGAGCCAAGGCATCCACAGATTTGTTACCAGGAATGCCGACATGACCTGGCACCCAGCAGAAAGAAACTGATTTTTTCTTGACAGACAGACGAAACAGCCACTCTTGAATCTCTAAGACGAGAGGATAGAAGCGCGAAGTTGACTGCAACAGGAGTGCACTAAGGGAGTCAGAGGAGCTAGAGGAGTGGAAGACACAGGTGGCGAGGAGGATGGATGGAACGCGTGATAGGAGGAGAGGAAGCTGAGGCCACGTCCAAAAGGGAGTCCTGGGTCATCACCGGGTCGAGGCAGAAAGAGTCCTAGAAGTACCAGGAAGAGAAGTTTTGGTTGTCATCAGGGTTAAAAATTTGGCAGAACTGAGGGAGGGGAAACTGGAAACCATATCTATAATTTTAGCTAGGAAGCAAAAGGCTCATCATGACTGTTGAAAAAGGAAGGACTATTTGGGTGGAACGTGGAGTCTAGAGGCCTGGCCAATGACCCAATTAGGGATCAAGGTCCAAGTATGCACCCCCTACCCAACCCTAGAAGGGATAGCAACACCATGGGCCACCGGCTATCAGCCGAGAGTCCTACCACTATGCAACAGCACCCCATGATCTGAAAGCTCCCACTCCGTAGCAGTTCCACCCCTGCAGAGGTCCACACACTGGGTTGGTGCTGAACCACCGTAATTCCTACAGCTGGCCAGACCAATAGCCCATGGGCACTCCCAAATCATTCCTGTTGCAACTTACTCAAGGTCATTGATGCAAATTTTGATGTGGAAAATTTCACTCTATATAATGCCAAAGATAGAATAGAGAGGAGAGGAGAAAAAAAGGCAGTAGTAGTAGAAGAAATGAGCCTTGCAAAATTAGTTGAGGCAACAACAGGGACTCAAGAAAAGGGGAGAGGGTAGAGTGGACTGGAAATGCGAGTGCGACATACACCTAGCAACCAGATCTCTACACACTTTGGAGTTCATTAAGGTACCTTGCTATAGTTTCCCCATGCATTAAGACCCAATCGATGTCTCTGAAATCCCCCCACGACAACGAGCAAGAAAACGGGGGTATATTCTTTGAGGGGCAGTACTTGGGCAATGAACCCCAACCATCCCTTGGAAGTAAACCTATATGGGTCACATTCTTTTGAAGTGCCTTAACTCACCAACCTGACAAAGATTTCTAACCCCTTTCAGCCTATGCCCAGAGTCACACACACACACACAAAACGTTAATGGCCAAGTGCAACCATTCTGGAGGGTTGGTTTGACTGGTCATCAAGGAAACTCGTTCTTACCTCATAACTACGATGCTTTGAGTGTCATACAACCACGACTTCTTACTCATGCTGTATGAGTTTTTCAGTTTTTCAGATGATGATAAACTGACTACAGACCACCTGGAGACCAGAAAGCTGTATTAGGGCAAGATGGTTAATGCACTTCATCAGCACACATCATGAAGGCCCATCTTTGATCTCCCTGTGTTTATCAGAGAACTGTCCCATAAAGAGGAAAGTACTCAAGTGTGACAGGTGACAGACACAAACATCATACCATACTGGATATCAGGAAAGTACTGAAATACTATTATATGAGTGGTAATTTTATTATTCATTTGGTTAAAAATTCAAGACTCAGCAAGTATCCCAAAAAATTTACTCATTTTCAATAAGAGGTTGGTGCCAGAAATGCCCACTGGTTAAAAAAGAGTTAGAGTTTGTGTCTTAGTACAGCAATTAAAAAAAAAAAAATCAGAGAGGGATGTGAGTATAGTTCATCCACCTTGACTTGGCAGAAATTTTCATCCCTTTGCAGCTTATTTCTGGCAGGTCAATGGCAGAATAAGACTACTACAGCCCTATGTCCTTTCTGTAATGCTTCTCTGTGATTAACACCTTATTTTAGTGTTAATCTCTTGTTACAATTCAGAAGTTGCGATGGAGAGATGGGAATTTTGCATCAAGTTAAAATGGACAGAGTATAGTGACACAAATCTGATGGGTGTGAGATGTGCCTGAGCCTTGAGATTATAAACATTACCCTCTACTCAACACAATGCCTCACTAGTAACTTGACCTGCAACAAATTTGTGCTCGTCTGAACAGCCATACTTCACTCAACAAGTATGGCATTTATGGCTGTATTCTAGAAGGCATAGAAGGCTTCACAGCACCTCTTCCTTGGTGATATCTTTTGCATATTACACCTTAACATTCTTAGTATGTTATTTATTTTGTTTTAACATCAACAGAGTTTGTAACAATATCATACAAGATGGTACTGAGGTGTAATGTGCAGCATAAACCCCAAACATTTTCTTTATATTATTTATACCGCTTTATTATCAACACAGTTTCCATCAATAACATGCAAGATGATACTGAAGAGCAAGGTGCAGAATAAATCACTGAGGAAGAGGCATTGTGATATCTCCAAAGCCACCAGGAACACCACCTTTTAGCTCCATCCTTAGTTGGGTATAGGTTCTTTATAATCCCCAGCTCCAGATTGGGATTGACATCACACATCAGAAAAAACTGGGCATCTCTCACCTTACCCTGGGGTACAGTCAACACCAACCCCTTCAGTCCAATGATGTATTTTATATTTTATTCTTGGTACCTTCAGACACTTTCTTATTAACCCCAGGATAGACTTTTCATATTCGGGTGGTAAGAAACAGGCTTCGTTAGCTCCTTTCACTACTGGGGCTCTCTCAGGTTAGGAAACTGTCTGGTAGTAGCAAGAATATAATAATATACATAAAGAAAACAATAGGTCACTGGAGCAAAGGGGCTAATCAAATAAGTGGGAAAATACAACACCAAAATGTATAATATGGATGTCAACTGTTGATACAGGTTATAATTAAAATAATAACAATGCAATACACTAAACAATTTGCATAATAAATTATCAGATGAAAGATTGTCCACTAAAAATACAGGCAGCATTCATCAGATGGCGTCTCATCAGTCGGCAAATCCTTAGATAGTGAGAACCCCCCCAGCCCGACAACGAATCTTATCTACATATGATGCTCTCTAATAACATTTTTGTATGGCAGAGTTATTAGTGTGACTAGAGGATTCACTAGGCCTTAACCCCTTCATTACCATGATGTATTTCTATACTATATTCCATCTATTGTTAGATGATTTTAGGAAAGACCTTCTACTGCTAGGATTGATGAAGACTATTAGATCCCCTCCAGCTTGGTACCATAAGTCTGTCCCAACATGAATAAAACCATTTCTGGAGATGGCAAGAATATAATGAAAAATACATCAAAGGACTGAAGGGAACAGTTTCTCTTCCCGGCCCAAACATGATACAAGTAGAGGAAAAAACAAATGACTGTTACATGTACACTGTCTGGTGGATGCTGAATGTACACATACTGTTTGTGGAAATAAGAGTGAAAACAGCTGGAAGGAAAATAGATTACACTTTACAGTTAGATTTCTTCATATATGTAAAATGGGTAGCCATCAAAATATATCTACTGTATATGAAAGTTACACATCATCTTTGTGAAGGGAATAAATGTTGAAACCATATTCATGAGCTGAATACAAATGAATGAAAGTACATCAATCAGTTCTACTGTATCTACGTCATATGTGATACCTTCATTATGTATGCTGAGAAATCTGAAAATTATAGGAAGCTGTAGGTGATAATTACATGGTATTAGTATTAGTATTATTATCTATGCCGTAATTATGCATACAGGTACTTCTGACGCATCATATTATGTCAGAATACACAAAAAATATGGGAGGAAGAGATCCTGTATTAATACAAGAAATATATACAGATCACTATGTACAGAAAAAATATCAACTTATGTATTGTCCAGCAGAACAGCACATCACCTGTATTTTGTAACCGGCTGGCAGACTGAATGAATTAGAATCAATTGGGATTATAATACTGTACAGGGCAGTCCATATATTGTGCAACCCAATTCTCGTGTGGTGAAGTGATGATTCAGCATTACCAGTGCCTACCCTGCATTATTTTTTACTTCCCATAACCATTTTATTGTTTTTTATACTGCATGCTTTCATTTTTTTGTCCATTGATTGCATGGTTGATTAGTAATTTCATAAAGCAATGTGAACATCAGCCCATCCCTACACCAGCAGACTCAGCTGTCCCCGCAACACACAAGACAGTAGGGTGCAATTTATGGACCTCCCTGTAATTAGGAATTAGGTGCTCCACTCCAGTAACATTTTCCACACTTTCCCTGAGTGGGACACAAATTTCTCAGAAAGGAAGTAGCTTGCCAACACTTTCCTCTGGTTTGTCTGACTTTCAGTCTCTATATCATTATACAGCACAGTAATTATCAGTATAATGTTCTGTACAGTATTATAACATTACAAACTTCAACTCAGAGGCTGGAAGTTGTGTACTTTATTTCACATATTGAAATTACATATTTTAAGTTCATCATCTATCCATGTTTCAGTTTCCTTTGAGTCTTACAGGCTGTAATTCTTTATAATTTTCTTAACAAACCGATACAGTACCACCTTGGAAAGATCCCTTCATCAACAAGATTCAACAAGTTAAAATCTCAAGATGATTTTGTACCCACTATTCACAAGTCACAAAGAAGCACAACACTGCTGACTTAGTGAAAATAAATGTTACATATATTTCATTGAAATTACTGCACATATATACAGCATATTTCTGAGAAGGGATCACTCATCACTGGAGTTCATTTTTCATGGTTTACATGACATACAAACCTTATATATAAAGCATCACTGCAGTGCCATAAAGAATCTTATATAATGCTGGCTGCATGGACCATATTTTGATGATAATTTCTTTATCATTCATCTCTATGACATAATACCCTTCCTTAGATATTATCATGCATGTATCTACTGTTCCTGCTAAGAAAATATTAAAAAAATATATTAGCTCATATACCAGGACAAATACAGTATAACAAACGACCAATTTCCACTAGAGGTACAGCACTTCTTGGGCTTGTGGTCTTGGCAGCTGAGGAGGGTTTGTAGCACCTCTTCCTTATTGGTTCATTTCTGCACATTTTATGTTAGTATTTTCTTATACATGATCTATTCCATTTGTCGGTATCAAAGAGAGATAAATAACATAGAAATGACTGCTACACTGGGGTTTAATGGGCATAACAAGTCACTAAGAAAAGGTGTTAGAAAATCTCCAAAGGCCATGAAACTATGAGCCCTGGTTATGAAGCCAACACTGTCCTCCCACTATGAGAGACATCACTTGTCAGTAACCATGACAAATAGTGAATAAATTCGTGTCCTGAGGAACCCAGAATTTAGTTTAAATGTTAAACTCACTCATTACATGACAAACAATTACCCAGTCATCACTTACTGGTACTTGGGAAATATTTCTTACAATGTAAAATTCAGAGCGAACAATTATACAGACAAAATATTACGTACAAATGAAAGTTATAATAATGAACATCCCCCACTACACAAAACCATGGGCTGTTTATGTCTATCACCTTTCACTGTTTTCTCCATCTTCTCCCTGTGAATCTCCACTCTCACCCTACGGTATGTGGGCATTTGCTTTGCCTCAAGACTGAATAGGTGGTTCTCGACCCTGGCTTTGTCTGCTGGGGGGTGAATGATTATTGCTCTCAAGTGTACTTCACCTGTCAGTATCATGCAGGAATGTATTAACCTTAAATATCCAACATTATCAACAAATGCACCACTTTAAAAATCTAAGGAACCTGGCCTGAGATACAGAAAACAAACATACAGTCAGTTCCCTGCCATAACCAAGATTTATTCTTGCAGGAAGGACAAGAATAGGCTGTAAAAAAAAAACCCTCACTGTCTCCTGTTCCTCCACAAAAAAATAAAAACCTTAGTTAAAGGAGAAAAACTATCATAGGTTATTATGTCTTCTCCAGAAGGGACAAAAGAAAGAGAGTGCAAAATCCATCCAAGTGTCTAACTTTTCCTGCAAATGCTAATCTACCTTACGACAGGGAAATGATCATAAGTGTGTCCAATATCCCTCGCCTGGCATACAAAGCTTCAGGCCAGCATTAACTATTGACCTGGTTCACTGGCTACCCCATTGTTCTGTATACAGCCAGTCCTCAATATAAGTCATGGATGCATTTAAAAGTATCATTACATTCAGTTACATACAGCCAGTACAGTATTTTGGGTGGAAATTTCAATTCCATACAAGTGGTTCTGTGTTTTTGGTGGAACTGTCTAAACACTTCTACAGTTAGCAATTTAACTTTAGGTAGTTTTTGTCATTTACTCTGGATGTGATCCCTTTAATCCAATGATGTATTTTTCATCTTATTCAGACCACCACCAAACAATTTTATGCAACTTAATGAGAGACTTTTCAGGCTGGAGGGATTAGTTATTGCACTGATTAACCCCTTTACTAATGCTGGTTCTCACTAAGTTAGTAAAATCATCTGGAGGAAGCAAGAATAACCATTATCATCATGCAGATAATGAAAAAGGTCTAGATGATGATAATGAAAAACATATACAGTATATAAAGTCACTGAATTGAAGGGTCAACAGCAAAAATGTTCCTTAAAAAAAAAAAAAAAAAAAAAAAAAAGTGGGGGGTGAGGGGGACTTATATCAAGGACTTGCTGAAGAGTGCAAATAACTATACTACTCAAGAACAGTCAGCTACATCTTGCTTAAACCAAGTAGTGACCATAGTGACAGGTGTGCAAACTACTCTACCATGTGAAAGTTAACTACCAAATGTTACTGCCAAGATATCAAGGACCAGATTCATTACAGTATGCTTGTTATCACCTACCAAAGATCCTTAACTCTTTTACCTCACTTGGTGACCTAGTGTTGCAATGACTACCAAACAAGAAGTGTCATAATTACCAAATAAGTAAGGCGTATCAAATTTTATACAAACTTGATTCTGTATTCAAGAGGTGGGAATGGCCTAGTTCCATCAAGTGAAAACAAACTAACTATAACAAACCTCACAATGACTTCCCTTTCGCAACTCAGGTTCTGCTTGCAAAAAGAACAAAAGATGGGAAAGCTTCTGTACTCTCCTGTCCATATCCTTCCTGCTAAACAAAGTAACTTACAATTTTTTTTCTCATCACTAAGGTCTATTTTTGCGAAATCAAGGCCCATATTCTTGTACAGCATGAAAATTTCCTAGCATCTCTTCCTCGGTTATTTATGTTTCATATTGCACCATCATTTCATCCTGTGTGTTATTCATGTCATACTATTGTCAACAAAGGAGGGATATACAGCATACAAGGGAGTACTATGCATCATATGCAGAAATATATTGATATGGCAGATAAGGCGCCTCCTTACTGTATGAAAATATAACCCCAAAAGACAGGGTAAGGTCCTACTTGGAGTACCAAATCACAGTTATGATGGAATTCATCATAAATTTGTCTGTGCATCCCACCCCAGTTATCTACAATCAGTTAGTGGCATGATTATCAATATATCAAAGTCATCTTAACTCACCCTCTGCTTCGACTGTGGGACAAATGCCATCTGGATCACTGCCATGTGTTAAACAAGTCTGGTCATCTGTGCTGATTTTAACCCCTTCAGTCCAGTGACTACTTTTCAGTTTACTCCTGCTATCTCCATGCAGTTTTACCCAGCTTTTGGGAGACCTCTATTAGTGTAGTGGTAAATGAAGGCTATAACCTCTCCACCTCAAAGTCTCTCAAAAATTGAATACAATTTCCTGGAGATAAGAATAAAATTTTGAAAAATGTGTCACTCAATTGAGGGAGATTAAAGCAGTACATGTAGAGAAAGATCAGTAATTTAACCACAAAAAATATTAATCTGCAAATTCAGATA
Source organism: Birgus latro (assembly GCA_018397915.1). Lineage (NCBI taxonomy): Eukaryota > Metazoa > Arthropoda > Malacostraca > Decapoda > Coenobitidae > Birgus > Birgus latro. The sequence continues at coordinate 10,411 of JAGKTI010006422.1, forward strand.
AATTTCTAAGTGCAATTCATGTTTATCATTAGTAAAGGCAGCATGATATTCTATACTATGACACTGGTACTTACACAGTTCTTTCACCTTGTCCCTTTGCAGTATATATCACACAGTTCAGGGGCAGAAAAAGACAATGCTATAGCTATACATCTTCCCCACAGCATTTCTTCACAATAGGCAGCCTGTTGTTGCAACTCATCAATCAAGATGGACAGGTGGCAGATTTAGGCCGAGCCAAAGTGAAAAGAGTATAGTCACAATAAGTGCTGACACTTACTCATCGGAAATGGGATCAGCAAGATTAAATGAAGCGCAGGGTTGCTTTTACTGCTAGAAAAGAGTCCAAACCTTGGCTAAAACCTGGTGCCTTATTTCTTCCCATCGATCACATTTTGGGAAAGTGTCCAAGCCCCCGAACAACATTGTAGCCTATGTTAAAAAGGTAACTACAATTATACAGGACAGTATGGCATCCTTATATTACAAAAGCAACCACAATTATGGAGGACAGCATGACATTCTCCAATGACAGAGATGGTCACAGTTATAAAGGATAGCATGGCATCGTATAGCATGAAAAAGATAGCCACAGCATAGCACTGTACCCTATAGCGTGGCATCCTCTAATGGGACAGACAGCCAACACATAAACATAGCAGTGCATCTTATATTATTATCCTTTTTCTGATCAAACTTCATAACACAGGCAGGACACATTATGGCACTGATTCACTAGGCCATATTCAAGGTGGCATAAGAGACTTCATTGCATCTTTTCCTTGGTGATTTATTCAGCAAATTACACCTAGCAATCTCTTGTATGCTGTTTATGTCTTGATACCAACTCATTTCTTAACAGATGATGAACAAAAATAAAAAGAGAATGAAAAACAACCTAAAAACAGAAAAAAAAAAAAAAACCATCCAAAGACTACAGGTGTCCACCGTTCACAAAGAAAAAATCTGTAACAGCTGGACCTGAACTGCTATGGAATGAAGCCTGGGAGAAAACTGACTTAGGGAAGTGAATTCTCATAACATACACGAGGATATGGAGGTGTATAATGCACAGGATAAGTTGATAAGAAGGCGTTAGGAAATCAGCAATACCACTCAGAATACAAGACACCCTCAAAAGCAAAGGAAAATTGTACATCTATGCCCACCAGGTACCCAGCACTCAAGACTTAGGAAAACAACTGAGAAGTCCCTATAAAAACATATGTTTTAAAAGGCTGCTGAGTGTGGTAAATCTGGCTATCTGCATCAATCCAAATTAGGATATTGCATCAATCCAATTTTATGAACATCATCTTGAAGCAGACTTCTTGCCACAAACATTTCAGTTATCAGTTTCATGTACCGTTAACACTAATGATTACAGAGATATGGCATAGCTTTAGTATGCAGTTTTTATAAGTTGGAGGAATTGTGTACAAAAGCCTAAAAATACTTACTGATTATTTCAGTGTCAACAAAACCATAGATGCTAACCACTCACACATATACCAATGCATGAGAAATGAACATTCACACACATGCAGTCCTCATTATAGAACAGAAATGTGTAAAAGAAAAACATTAATAAATTGTATGATGGAGGAAACAGACAAATCAGCTTCACGGGAAGCAATAAAACATAAACTGGGAAATTCTGTAAATTATTAGGGCCTCGATACCAAAAAAAGAACATCAAAAAAGGACGATAAATGCCAAACAACAAAAGCAACCTCTGTCGAAAAAAAGAATGTTAAAAAGGTAATATACTGTATTTAAAACTAGAATGGCACTCAGCAGAGCGCATACCTCCGCCAAGGCCCAACATGCAGCTGGAAAAAGACTATCCCCCTATAAAAGCATATTTAAATCCACTAGATGCAGAATTTTATATGGATCCGCGCCAAACTGTACACATTCGTAGATACCAACATCCTAAATAGGCCTGATTTTTCTCATCAAGGTCCATGCAATATTCACCGAAAAATTTACAAAAATGTCGAGAATGCCCTATCTGGCAATGTTAAAGTGAAGAAAATTCTTGGATATGCACCTTTAACCAGATCCGCACCAAAATTTAAGGGACTCCATTCTGGGCCAAGGCCCATTCTTCTACCAAGTTTCGTGGAAATCTGTCCAGTAGTTTTTGTGTAATCTTGCTCACAAACCAACCAACAAACGGAGAGGGGTGAAAACATAACTTCCTTGGCGGGGGAGGGGGGGACAACAGGAACTTACTGTTCCATTTTCAACAGCACAGCCAAAGAGGGTATTTATTTCCAAAGAATGATTTTTTTTTTTTTCCCTTCATAAATTATTATAAACACCCAATTCCACAACCTTCTGTTCAACACAATACAAATGATAACAAACTTAATTATAAAAACACAGCAAACTTTAATATTTGCACACTTCACTCAGGAGTAAATGATAATACTGTACAGAATATGTACTTTGCAAAACAAAGCTAAATATTAAATAATCAATTCCAGTGCCTATATATAAAGTACAATTAGAGACAAAGCTGATGCATACTAATCATATGAAAAGTATACACATCAACAAATAAAGAAGATGCAGTAAATGTGCCCTCAGTGGAAAAGAACAGTACTGCAGTTAAAACACATTTACCCTTATTTATTTATCATTCAGCAACCAACATCCAAAATTTATCATGTATCACTCAAAATGTATGCTGTATAGCAATGCTTAAATGTTACTGTACATGTGTTCAAAAATGTTACTGAACAGGTGTTCAAAAATGTTACTGAACAGGTGTTCATAAATGTTACTGTACAAGTGTTCATATATGTTACTGTAGAAGTGTGACAATACTGCACATACAGGAAAATACACAAAAGTACCATAGATTATGATACAGAACAACTAACTCAGGTCATTCTTACACACTGGATGTTTTTGAAAAATGAATGACATTCATATGGTTGTCTACAATGATGTATGGTTATCAATATCAACTAATCCGTGGCTAAACTGATTACATTAATGAACTGAGCTGGCGTGTGATGTGTGCTTCCTCACTAAATTTATCCTATGAAATCTTGACTAAGTGACAAACTTAATACTGCATATCACCTTCCACATTTTTGGTCTAAGCAAGAAAAATGAAAATACTTCTATAAGAAACCTGTGGCTAAGGTAAAATAATCTCATGAACAATACTCTAATAATATGGTCCTTGTTCCATCTTAATCCAGGTACCTGAAGTAAGTATTTGGCACCTGAAATGTTTACAAGGCGCCTAAAAGGCATATAAACAGCTCCAAACATGGAGAAACCTCAAGGCGCTTGAAAGCAAGACCCGCAAGTGGGTAACACTGTTTTCCGACAATCCAATATATCAACAGACAAGCACAAACAAACACAGACAACAATACACATATACAAGTCATCTAGGTCACAGTGAAGGAGGGATTCAAACAGCTGACCAAGACATCTTCAAATGTCGGGTGAAAATTAAGGAAGAATTTAAACCCATACTATGAAACATCTAGGAAGCAAAATCTGAACTCTGAATGGAATATTTTCTTATATTAAAGGGTGACACTGTGAAAACACTATTAGTATCAAATCCTGCTTGTTATCAAAGTTCACTGCATTCACCATGATGATAAACTTCTAAAGTGTGAACAGCATCATTCTCTAATAATTCTGCTTTTGTACATGTTATGCTTCTTCCTATCTCTTGAACAATTACTCATCTATGCAAAGGAGTGTCTAACGTACAATCTGAGCAAGGTTATACTGTACTGGCAATCTATACAAGTGTACAGTAAGTTCTCAATTTTATGTTGGTGGTGTTTTCTCAGATATCACCCTTTTTCCCATACAAATTTAATGAATGTGGCCAATTGTTTTTATAGGCAGCATTGCACTTTTAATAGGCAATATGATGATAAGTTACTGAGAAATTAATATGAAAAATTTACATTAAAAAGGGTGACATACCACAAATACTTTCTGTATACCATATTACAAAAACTATCAGCTTCCAAATGACAGCCTGAGAAAATGATAATTCTATTTTTCTCCATCCTCCATGTGAAGATGCCAAGGTCAACCATAAAGCTTTGTGCAAGGTGTTTCTCACAATCTGTCAACACGCCATCGCTACCAGGCAGTCACTAGCCAATACTACCATGTCTTACCCAAACAGTAACATCTCTGCAGAATATTATACCTAAACATCATATCCAAACACTATTATCTCTGCAATCTGTTATACCTGAATGTCTTACCCTAATGATATCTCTGCAATCTATTATAACAATGTCTTACCCCAAGTGTAATATCTCTACAGTCTGTTATACCTCAACATCTTTCCTCAATTATAACTTCTCTACATGCTATTAATGTCTTACCTGAACAGTTATATCTCTGCAATCTATTGTATCTAAACCTTCATATCACAACCAGGAAATGTTATAATCCAAGTAGTTCCTAACAACTACAGTACACACTTGGTTACAGTTCATCCACCTTAACTTGGCAGGGATTTTAGTCCACTTGCAGTTTATTTCCCACAGCTCAATGGCAGAAGGAAACAATACTACACCTCTATCTACTGTTCCATTACACTCATTCATGACTGGCATCATATTCTGGTGTTGCTCTCTTGTTCCAGCTCAAAGACATCCTCTCCACAACACTTCTCTGTGAGTAGCATCATATTCTACTGTTAATCTGTTACATCTCATTAGCAGATAAAGACAATAACATGGCTTGACAATATTTCCACAGAACTGCATGACCAGCACCATATTCCAACATTCATATCTTGTTATGGCACAACATTCATGATGGAAAGACAGCACTTTTGGGCCAAGTTAAAGTGGACATAGTATAGTACTGTATCCATGCCCTAAACTACCACCATTTGTTAAGAGGTAAATACTACAATACAGTACCAAATTATTTAGATACAGTATTTGATAACCTTGACCCCTTTTTTATGAATAATTTTATAAGATTATGGATATATTCAATTTCAATGAATGAAAGAAAACATCAAGTTAGGATAAACAATTGCACATGAAATGGCATGGCAGCTTTTCAATATTTTGGCTCATTTATAACCCTCATCTAACATTTCAGCTTAAATATCATGAAAAGAAAATGAATCATTAGATAAAATTGAAGCTACTCAAGCTTCCTGAACATTTAACATTAAAAAAAAACAACAGAGAACTGTATCTTGAACTTATATGCTGTGTATCAGTCATGTGACATACACAAAATCTTAGCAATAAAATTTAGACAGTACCTAATGCAAAGTAAAACTGGTCACTTAAACAATAAGATATTAACAAAACACAGCTACTATTATTTATGCATAATTTCAAATCATCAAGAGGAAGAAGTTGAGAATAAGATATGGAGGGATGGCATGGAGAGGTATACAGTATGACAGAGGGTGATGTGAGCGGGAGAGAGAGGGCAGCCTATTGGAGGAGGACAATGTTATATGGAGGCAATTTGTTTGTGGCCACCCATTGTAAGATCAAGATGGCTGATGAGGTATAGATAGACAGATTAACAGAACAGGTGACTGCAGGTTTTTCTGTCATGTAATGCCAACATGAGCACAACTTTTTATTTATTTTCTTAATTTACTATTATTACTATCATTATTATTGTATTTAGTTTTCTTTGAGTCTCCTCATGGGCAACACTCGATTAGATGATGAATGAATGAATGAAAGAGTCTCAGAGAGAGAGAGAGAATGTTCTGCAATTATACCATTATTGTTAAAACTGGTTCATTCTAGGGTTCAAATTTCCAGTACACAAACTTGCCATGCCAATACTAAACCCACAAAGACTCCCAATAATTCCTTCAATATGTCAACACCTTTCATAATTTATTCTTGCTACATCCATCCATCCAACATCCAATCCTATGTTGCCCCACAGAGGAGCGCAGGAAATCAGATAATATTTAATTTACGAAACATTTCAAATGGGATATGTTAGATATAGCCTTCATTTACCCCTTGTTATGGGGGTGAGGTGCTGGAAAGGGATGCCTTCCTATGGTGGCACTGATGTATCCAAAGTGCTTCACTGCTCGGTTATACAAACATCTCTCATCTCCATCTATGTCCCCTAAAAGGAAGATTATGGACTGCAAGAGGAGGGTACCTTCAGCATGCAGTCCACCAGGTTAATGTTTAGTTGAGTTTGGGGCTATATCTAACCCTTCCAGCTTGAAATAAAACCTGTTCTCAGTGAAAGTGTCTGAAAGCAGCAAGATACAATGGGAAAGATATCATTGTAGTGAAGAAGTTAAGCACTGCCTGAATTATTAATCACTGCTAATAAACTGCCTTCCAGCAAGGGTAAGCATCAACTGTACTGTTCATAGATGATTCTGATGCTGTATTAGCTAAATAACTGGGCTTTAATATTTATATATGCAAGTGAATCGTTGCTCATATTCATAACAAATGATGGATCACTGACCAAATTCATAACAAATAACCAAAAATATAATTTTTTTCAAATACATATACTGAGATCACCTACAACAGTGATCTTTATACAGTACTTTAAATATGGTAGTATACTGTAGTATTCAACTTTACACCATAATTCAAATATATCTTTTCTTGTAATCAAATTCACCATTTTTCTTTACTAACATACTTCCACATCAAGAAAACTTTGTTATACAGTACTGATGAACTTGCATTTGAGGTAGCTCAAATGTCGCAAATACTTTATACTTTAAAATCTACATTCCACTACCAGCAATGCCAGATACAACTTATTCCTAGCACAGTCTCATAACACTCCAATAAACTCTATCAGCATTTCAGTTAACAGAATATATCTATAGTTTATATGCTATATGATTAAGTTTATCATTTAGAAATGAATGAAAAATATATTTGATTTGGATTACCGGTAATTCAACAATCATATCAATATGTAACGAAAGTGCTACAGTGAGACACTAAACATATAAATCATATAGTACTTCACAGTAAAACGATTTTTGAAAATAATATATACACTACACTGTATGATTATTTTCATAACACGAACATCAAAACATGACTGCTTCTTCCCTGCACTCAACTGGTTTTCCATTGCACAAGCAATGAGTTGATGCCAGAATATGAGCATGAAAATCACACAATGTATCACTCCCAACACAAATACAATACAGTATGCTGTCACTACCATTTATCATTAGCTGCATTGAGTGTTGCAAACAAACTACAATACTCAAGTATCACATCTAGCTTCTAGTTAAAAAGATTTATGATACAAATATGGAGAGTGTGGCACCCCATTAGAAATATGTGCATTCAATAACAAGCCAAATGTGGCATCCCTTTAATGACTGTCAACACCGGTTATTTCATTGCCTAAGAAACCTGTGTTCACTCTGGTTACTGGCCAATGTTTCATAATTATTTACAAATTCACACCAAATAAATAATATCAGTGACAAAAAACTTTCAGCATCATATTTAGAGTTAACCTGATGAAGATTCCTAACCCCTTTCAGCTTAGCTGATTACTATATGTAGATGGGAGAATGTATTTGACTAGTAACCAAGGAGATTAATTCCCACCTCATAACTAAGGCTCGTTGGATTTCATGCAACCACAACTTAGTATTCCAGGTGCTGGAGTGGCCCAGTTCCATCAGGTGAAACAAACTGACTCCAGTACTACATGTTAGTTCTTAGATATACACAAGTTACTATACAGCAGGTAAACAGAAAAGGCTCATAGCACATTTAGATTATGGGGCGAGAGTCTCAAAAGACATTTACAACTGATTTCCTGTCATAACTGTGATAATTATGTTTTCCCAGGAAGGACATGAAATGGAAAGTACAATCTTACCATGTCTCTTGGTTCTCCTACGAAAACAAATCATGGGTGTTAAAAGAAAATTGTCATAGTTTCCACTGTTATTTTAACAAGAAGGATGAGAAGAGAAGAGTGAAGAATTTCCTGTGACTCTAGTTCTTCCTGCTAAAACAAATCTTGATTTATGACATGGAAGCAATCATAAACACGTTTGAGAATACCACCTCTAGCTTACAACCTTTCCTGAGTCATAACTAAAAACTACAGTACATCATATATATTCCTGTCAAACGTCCACCAGTAAAACAACATGTCAATACCAAGGTTTCTTGAGAATGACCACTAACCAAGTGAGGCATCAGTTAAGCGTACTGGCGATGGGAGCGAGGGAGAAATGTGAACAGTATTCAATATGTACATACGCAATATGCATACCTGTATATATGTATATATATATACTGTATTTTTATTTATATATATGTATATGATTACACATGGTACAGAACATGTCTTTAATGACTAGCCTCAAATATGATATTGAATGAACATGTTGCAAAATGACAGTACAGTATTTATGTACAGAATTATATGGAAATGTCAGTACAAAAATAAATGTAAGACTAGAAAATTTACACGTTTAAAATTAACAAGCACAAATCTGCTTCGACAGGTTGTGGGAGGGAGGAGAGATGAGCTAACCTTGTAGTATAAAGCTTGTCCCTAGCTGACCAATACACCACCCAGCCCATTTTAACTCCTTCAACCCCATGACGTATTCTGTACCTTTATTCTTGCTGTCACCAGATATTAATCAGCTCTGAACAGACTGTTCACATGGAAGGAGTTAGATGTAGTCTTTATTACTCCACAAGAAATGAGAACCTTTCCTACATTACATAAAATCATCTGGTTATGGCAAGAATACAATTAAAAGTATATCACTGGACTGAGAGTTAACCCCTTCAGTTCAATGACATATTTTTCCATCTTATTCCTCCTATTCATAGATGACTTTATTCAGGTTAGGAGGAGACATCTTGTACTGAGGGGTTTAATAAAGCCTTTCCTTACTCCTCCAGTTGAGAAAATTATCCTAAGTTGAATATAATCCCCTGAAGGTAGCAAGAATAAAAAGTAAAATATACCACTGGAATAAAGAGGTTACATTAACACTACAATGTTCAAGGCTATGCCAAGTCTTCATCACCTCCAGTGAGTTTATAGCAAGCATTCTTTACATCCAGTGAGGAGTAAACTCAGGTCTCCTTATAACAGTATGCTGAGTACAGTACTACTTACCCCTTCAATCTGATGATACATCCATCCATCATCTATTACAGTACTGCCCCAGCAGAAACACAGGCATCCAGGCTAGGCTACTCAGTCCAGACATGTGAGGTGAGAATGACAAGCCGATCACCCGAGAGCATCAATACACGAGCAACAAATCCCAGCCACTCCTCAGAAGCAAACCCTTACAGAGCATATCCAGTGGGAGTGCCTTAACTCCCTACACCACCAAATGTTTAAGAAATTGTATGAGGACAACAGGACTAGTGCACTGCACCAGTACATAGCACAATGGCCCACCCTAGATCTCCCTGCATGCACAAGAAAACTGTCCGTATAGGGGAATGTACCCACGTGCAACAAGGGATGATACATACAGTAAATAAAAAATACACCATGCTTCCTCTTTAGGAATCCCCATATTGAGGTTGGCCATAGCACAGCTGCTGTCTATGAACTGAGAACAAAACCAAGTGCAAAAACAAGCTTATTACTGTCCAAAAGTTGCTGGAAACTGTTGGAAAAAGACAAATCTAAGATGCATTTTAAGATTATAATGTGTCTCAATTTTATCTTTAATAATACATAATTTCTAACTTATTTCTGTTGCTACTTACTGATTTAATCCTTCTTAAGATTTTTCTGAGTAGATGAGTTAAATATAGCCTTCATTAACTCCTACATCACAAATGATCTGTCCTAAGCATACTATTTGGAGATGGTAAGAATTTTATATTATGCCACCAAACTGAAGGGGTTCAAAACAGCAGGGGTGTAGCCAGAAAGTTCACAAGTGTGGGGCTGGAGAAAGATGTCTATAGATTCTTGAATAGGTGGTGGGAGGCGAGCAAAGTGAGCCTCTGCAGTTGGGGGGTCTGGGGGGACCCCCAGGAAAATTTTTGAAAATTAAGTACGTTTAGAGGCTTTCCGAGGTCTATGAAAGTAAGTATTGGAATACTTAGATGATAACTCATTATAGTGAAAATGATGAAAAGTAGAGCAAGAAAATGATTTTGGTTGATAAAAGATGCGCTTTTTTAATGATCCTTATGGAATAAAAGAACAGTAATGAATCTGTGAGTCTCATGTGCATTTTCCTCGCCTTTGAGAGCATAATACTCTTAGCTATGTTAATTGGAACCTGGAAATCTCAAGATTAATCTGACAAAAGACAATAACAAAAACATATTTCTGTGTTCCAAAGGAAAGCAATAGAATTTTAAATATTTTGGAAATATCTTGGTAACACAAGACTCAAGCATCATATAACATTTTAAGAATCACTTCCACGGTCCATACTTCATCTGTAATTATAAATGTGCCATGCATTGGAAGTCTACCCACTTGGTTAAACTAAAAGGGTTTTTAAAATATGCTAAATTACTTAGACTTGTCTGCTATTTTCAACTGAATGTTCTAAGAAAAAAATATTTTATACTATAT
>JAGKTI010006422.1:21411-40816 GCA_018397915.1 Birgus latro
AATTTAGCAATTTGGGGGTGTGAAAATTCGGTAAGCCTAAAAAATCAGTAATTCGAACCAGGGTAGAGACCCACATAGTTCGGCTTATAAAGGGTTTACTATATAGACACACTTGATTTCTACTTTGATCACAGGCAATAAAAGCTCTAGCACTCATTCAAGCTGATCGTTTTCATACTTTGTACAGATACTGCTTAAGAAAACATAGTTCTGATTAATTAAATTAAAAGGAAACACTGATTAACAACATAAGATACTGTCGAACTCAAACAAATAAATGTACTGTAGTTTCATTTATACTGATACTCTATTACCGCTGTATCAATTAAAAAAAAAAAAAAAATCTAGATACATATATATGCTCTCAGCAATTTTGCATGCCATGACAGTAATGTATATTCATAAAAGGAGATTCAGTCGTCTTCTTTTTCTCTTTGATAACTGATCCAAAATTATGTCTGCATGACGCTGACTCACCATGAATCTCTCTCTCAAGTGTTTTATTTATTTATTTATTTTTAAAGATTTATTATTAGTTATTTAGCCCCATACGAGTTCAAGACCCTCAAGGGGGGGGCGGCCACCTCCTCCGCCCCTCCCCCCCCTTTTGCTATGCCCCTGCAAAACAGACCATGGGAATCTTTTCAGTTGGGATCCACTCCCAGTTCATGTCATTAAGTTATCCATACAGTTTTTGTATTGGAACACAGATATTGTATGAAACAGATTTTTATGCCTCACTGTTTTAAATACAGTAAAATACTGTATGACATATAAATACTGTATGTCTAAAAAAACAAGTAATACAATATTTTCAATCATTATGCATCCAGTAATTACAGTTTTCATAACTGTAACCCACTGAGGTCTGGGATTTCTTTTTTTTATTATTATTCCTGCCACAGGTTGATGACTTTATTTATCGTAAAATGGACTTTTTTGAAGTGAAGGTGTTACATCTAGCCTACAAGAACCCCTTCAGTATGAAAGGCCTTTCCAAAGTTCAATAAAATAACCTGGAACAACAGATATAAATTAAAAAGGATGTCACCCAGATTCATGGAGTTAGTATAAGCTCCTCAAGATATACTGAAACATTTTAAAACTTACTGAACAGTCAGATGTGCAAGGAAAGGTTATGCTTGGACAACTCTCAGGGGTACTTAAATAAATTACTTAATTCTTATTGTTATAAACTGTGTTCCTTACTCATATTATGCACTACAAACACTTATCTACCAGCAGTTACATCTATGGTATAAGCCATACTTTTTACAATACAGTATTATAAAAGGTTTTGTTAAAATCTGAAAAAATATGTTTCACGTTGAATCCAGTTACGCTCAAAGAGCAGTTTCTTGGAATACATCTACTTTAAAGACTTATTGAATACATATGGAAATCAATTTAACAAAATCTAGATCAGATGAAAAGTATACAGTAATAGCTGTTGTTGTTGGTGCTTAATCCCAGTCTGTCTGGACAAGCAGACCTGTTGACCAAACATAAGCAGTGGGGCTGCTCTACATGTACAGTGCATGAACTATACAGTGTATGGAACTGACACTCCCTTGTGGTAGATGCAGCCTCACCAGGGTTGGACCAGGGTCCTTCCCCACGGCAAGGTGTAGGGAAACAGAGGAAGGTCTGGCTCTGGGACTGATGCCACAGCTGCTCTGCTCCACCTAGGGTGCACAGAGCCATCATGTGTATGCCCCTTGTTAGCACCAAACTAACAGCTATATCTCCAGTGAATGAATATTAGAAATCAAATCTGGGATTATGTGACATTTTGTACATAAATCATAACACTCACATACAGTACATGTATATCTGTAGTGTGTTTACCCTAACTTGACACTGATCCCTAACCCCTTTCAGCTCAACTGATGGCCTAGTGCAGTTAGACTGGAGGGCTGATTTAACTAGTAACCCAAAAGACTCATTCCTACTTCATAACTAAGATTCACCATATTTCATGCAACCAAACATTAGCATTCAGGTTGTGGGAGTGGCCTAGGTCATCAGATGAAAACAAACTGACAACTGTGCCATTAGCAACGGCATATAATATTTCTTCCCAGTTGTCATCTTTGCATGTAAATATTAATAAATTGTACAACTGCATCAAGGGTAAGCATTCTGTCCAACCTCCTCACTGGTATGTGTCCTTCAATATATGGCACAGTAATAGTCACTATTCTTCTTTCACTGTAACTTGGCACTGATTTTTGTCCTTCTGCAGCTGTTTCATGTAGCTCACTGGCATAAAGACATTGCTATGGCTCTGCAGCCATTCTATGGCACTTCATCACATTCTATTGTTGATTCAGTCATGCTTCAACACAGCACTGAAGATGAAGAGATGGCAACTATAGGCCATGTGAATGTGAAAAGAGTATGTATCATTATGCCAATGAAATGTATTATGTACACGAGTATTTCAGCTCTTCATCCACACATCAACAGCTCATTCCACGCCCATTATTCATTACACGCTTAAAGATGCACTGATCATTTTATTCTTGCTACCTTCACACAACTTAAGCCAGTTTAGGAGAGACTTTCTGAACTGGAGGGGTTAGATACAGACTTCATTAATCAGATCCATACAGGAAATCTTTCTTAGTTGCTTAAAAAAAATCATGTTAACAGCAATAATAAACCATATATGGATGTCATCATACTGTGGGGATTAATCTGAATACATTAGGCAGAACTTTAAGTCCAGCTGCTGACAATGACTGACACAGACAGCAAGAGCAATGGACAGCTGAAGCCATCTAAAAAGCACTGAAGTTCTGACAACTCAAATACCATGTCAGTATCTCGCAAGACTTGAGAGCACTCAAAGAAAATGATACAGCTCTTCAAGCAGTCCATTTACAGGTTCATCATTATTATTTACAAGTATGATACTATTTTAAGCTAGCTAAGCAAAGGTATGGTACTGCAGTAACTGGCAAATCTGGATTGGGCACACCTGATTGTCCATACTCTCTCCTCTAGTCTTTTCACCTTAACTAGGCAGATTCTTTTTATAACTTACATCCTGTAGGTTAATGGCAGAATGAGACAGTACTACTGACCTACACACTATTCATAAAACTTCTTTGTGTCTGGTGCTCTTCTTACTTCAAAGGCAAAGACAATATTATGGTTCTACATCCATTTTACATAGAACTTTTGTGACAAATGCAACATTCATGTGTTTGTCACCAGTGACAGTTTAGCATTTAAGATGAAAAGATGTACTAAGTTAAAATAAAAAGGGCAGAGTGATATTCAAGAATCTGTCTTGTCTGGGGTTTATGTAGTAACAATTTCAAAAGCCTCTCTGGTACCTCTTCCTCACCAGCTTATTGTTGCATATGGTATGTTCGTATTCACTTGTATGTTATTTATGCTATCTATGTGATATTAACTCCTTTGATATGATGATGTCATTTTCATTTAAATATTGCCACCAGTCAACAATATTATTCAGCTTTGGAAAGACTTTTACAACTGGAGGGATAAGCTATAGCCTTCCCAACTAGAAGCTGGTCTGAAGCTAAAAAAAATTGTCTAAACGAAGAATAAATTCAGAAAGACATCATCGGATTCAAGAGGTTAAAAAGACCTAAACAACATATCAAAGAACAGGAAGGTGTAGCAGGTAACATGAAATGCTATGAAAGAGGTGCTTAAATTTCTAAATACCACAAAAATCCTTTACACACAATATGCAGAGATAAGCAAAGATGACCAGACATAAATGGTTAAGTCTTTTAGCTCCGTGATAATTTTTATATTACTGTACTGTATTCTCAAAAGAAAAAAGAAAAACAAACGTAAGTGTGAGTTTTAAGATGGAAGGAGGTGCAGTAGGCAACAAAAGTGAATACAGGTATATGGTAAATTAGTGTGTGAGAAAGCCCAGTATGGAAGTTGATGAGGCTAGTAAACTGACAAACGACTGAATTGGTTGGATAAATTCTGTCTGGAGGAATGCACGACGAGGGTTTGGCATCCCCATTTTAATATGACAATCATCGGACTGACTGTACATGTTGGGTATTATGAAATGCAAAGGTGTGGAAGGTTATGTCAATGACGTGGAGTTAAGATTCTCATGGCTTGAATGGTAAGTAAAAGAATATCTGGTCCATTAGACTGGGTGTGCTGTCAATTAGTTCTCCCTCTATCATGTTTTCTTCTTTTCTTACTTTCTGGACCTTAAACCATACCTTCTGCCACTCTTGGGTGGGAAAAAAGTCATGATGATGATGATGATGATGACAATGATGATGACGAAAGCAGTGACGATGATGATGATGACAATGATGACACGACAACGACACTGACAATGATGATGATGACAACAACAACAGTCACGATGATGATGACGACTATGATGCCATGACAACAACATTGACGATGATGATGATGACAATGACAATGATGAAGATAATGATACTACAAGATCATTTTAATCAGCTTAAGGAGAGTACCCCGGCAGTGACATGTCTAATGAAGGCTATACTTAACTCCTCCATTTGAAAAACCTAAGCTGAATAAAACAGCCTGGAGATTGGAAAAATAGAATACAAAAATGATGTTACTGCAGTAAAGGTATTAAATCTGTCCAGTGCTATAATTCTCAAAGTTGTCTTACATCACATTCTATGCATATACAGTGTATCCTGGGTATTGTGTGAAAAACTTCAAAACATTATTCTTGTGCTAACAAGGGTTCAATTCTCAATAGTTATGGAGCTACAATTACTAATAGCCTTATGGGTGAATCATAGGGACCCATTAGGTCATCAGCAACATAGTGCCATGGTAGATAAATCATCCTATGTTGGTACAACATTTACTCATCAAAATTAGCTCAAGAATAATTTAATGAGGCTTCTTTAACATTTCCTAGGACACCATGTATAAAAAGTCAGAGGTTTTTAGTTAAAATGAGTAGTCTCCATATGGTACAAGCATATACATTAAAAAGGAATGTTTTTGTACAACTAAACTCTCATCTGTGGGAAACCATCCTTCTGTTAACATCTTCACTCCAGTGACATTTTCCAGGTTATCCCTGCTACTTCCAAAAATTAAATACATCATCCAGAGTTAGCAGAAATAAACTTACAAAATATGTCATAGAACACAGTGTTAACTGAAACAGACAAATGACTAGGTGATGACAAACTTCTTTCATGGTGTTCCAGTTCACCCATTCAAAATTTAGATATCTTTCACATTTTAAACTTGATACCTCCACATGATTTTACATAAATGAGGGATAGGAGAAGGGAAGAGGAAGACCAGGGCTATGAACAGACAGATGGAGAGAAGAGACGTTCAATCAGGAGGGGTTAAATACAGCCTTAACCAACCTCTTCTAGTAGGGGGCTGTCCTTAACTGAACAAAATCATCTGGTAGCAGCAGGAATAAACAAAAATCACCAACTCATGGGCTTACTGAAAAATGAAAAATATAATTGTTGAAAAAAGAGAGGAAAAAAAAGTGTACCTGTTCCCTCTGGCTGCAGAGCATTTACTCTAAGATGCCTAGCCTCTTTCAGCTCTGCTGATTTCCCAGTGTAGTCAGACTGAAGGGTTAATTTGATAACCAAAGATGCTCAATTCTACTTCGTAGCTACGGTAATCAAATGTTATGCAACCACACCTTAGTACAGAATTCAAGATATGTTCCATCAGATGAAAACAAACAGACAAGAGACAAGTTATTTTACCATGACAAATCTTGGAACATGTAAAATCTGTGCATTCGTTACCCCTTTCATTATGATGTCATGTTGGTTTAGTGTATTCTTGCTGCCTCAACATGACTTTGTCAACCCTGATGATCAAATACAGTGACTTGGCTAGAAACAGTCTGTATCAACTCCTTGACACCTGATTCTCTCCATGGTATTGAATAAAATAATATGACAGCAGTATGAACAGAATAAGAGTTGTATCACTGACGTGAAGGTGCTAGTGAGTTAGAAATGTCTGCAATTTCTGCTTCAAAGGTTTGCATACAGTGTTGCTAATGCTGTGTCTTATTCAACCTATGAATATTTAGTGAAGTATCAAGACCACTGCCTTCAAACAACATGTGTTGGTTCCTTTTCATACAATCAGTAAAAACAACAAACGGTAACAACTGTTACGACCAAGATAAACCCTTTTTGACAGAAGATGTTATTTTCAATTTAGTCTTCCACTTTCCTGATGATTTTATGCAGCTTTGGGAAAACTTTTTGACCAGGAGAAGTCTGATACAGCTTTCACTAACCTTAAACCCCTTCACAGAGGTCTCTCCTAAGGGAATTAAAATCATCTTGGGAGTCACAAGAAAAAAGTGTAAAACTATTCATCATCAAAATGAAGGATTTAAAATATGTTTGTAATATAAAATGGTAAACTTAAAAATACAGCAGTCACAATTTAAAGAAAAATTAGTTAAGTCTTCCAAAACACATACATAACATCACTTACTTTTTAACTGAACATCATGATCACATTCTTTCTCAAACTGTAGACTTACATAATAATAATAGTTTCATTTTCGTTTTTGAAGGCTCCAACATGCTTGCATGCATTGGCCTTGGTCACCTAATGGCGGCTCTCCATGCTGCTCGATCTTTGGCAGCCTCCCTGTTCAGTCCCTTAACCCTTAAGTCACACTTAATGACCTCGTCCCATGTCTTTCCAGTCTACCCCTCCCCCAGTATTAACACTTCTCACCCTCTGTACCCAATTATCGTCCCCCATCCTCTCCACATGTCCAAACCACCTCAGCCTACCTCTCCTCATCACAACACCAATACACTCCAGTCCCATCCTACCTCTCAAGTCTTCCATCGTAAACCCAGCCCCCCCAGGCCTTGCATGCAGGGATGCACTGCACATCCACCTAATCATTGTCATTTCTGTACGTTTAAACCTGCAAATATCCTCTTCGTTTACTGCCCAGGTCTCACTACCATACAGCATCACACTCCTAACACATGCTGCATACAAAGACCCCTTAGCACGTAAGGAGAGTCCTCTCAATGTCAGGAGAGGCAACAGCTCCCTGAACTTCTTCCAACCATTTCTCACCCTAGCAACTGAGCTAACTCCAGCCCCACCTCTGGCACATAACATGTCTCCCAAATAACAAAACTCCTCCACACACTCAAGAGAATCACCTGCAGGTTCAATCCTTTCATGCCTAACAATCTCCACCTGCTCTCCCCGACACGCCACGCACATGAAATCAGCATTATCTCGCAGTCTACCTCTAATACCACTACATCTCTTGTGCACCCATTTATCACAAACACTACACAAGATGGAATTACTTCCCACACCTTTGTGGCAAACTGCACATGGCCACTCTCCCTCTCCTCTGACTGTACCATCACCAACCCTAGATATCATCACTTTTGTTTTATCTGCATTTACCCTTAAGCCCTTGTACCTCAAAAAAACACTGGAAAAAAAAGAAAGAAAGCTGATCTGAAAACAAAGTCAAAAGAGCACTTCCAAACTCACTCTAGAGAAAACAAACCCTGTTGAGACACCAGGGGTTGTATTTATAAACTCCCCTAAACTTGTAGATACATGTCTATCTTCCCTTATACAGTTTAAAAATACTTTATAATCAAATTAGTGTGAATATTAACACCCTGAAGCCAAGAAAAGCCCTTTCTGGTTTACTCTTGCTGCTATATTCATACTGATTTGGTTTGTTCAGATTATATCTAACCCCTTCAGTTCAAAATGTCTTTCCAAAGCTGAATGTAAGTCATCATGATATGGCAAAAATAACATGAAAAAGACAACCCTGGGTTCGATGGGTTAATGAAATAAAATAAATACATGATACTCATGGAGCCTTGTTTACCTGGCTGACTGGTTAACTGTTAAGGGGATATTTATCCATTAGATTGGTTAGATTGTTTTGTAATGATTTAACTCTTATGGAGACTTCCATATCTGGTAAGATGATTAAGAGCATATTGATAATAATAGTTAACTGTTATGGAGACTTGCTTATCCATTAAAGTTGGTGAGAGCATTTAGCAATTATGGTTAATTGTTACAGAGACTTTTCTATCCATTAAATTGGTTACAATCATTCTTCAATAATAGCTACCTACTATAGACATTTATCCTGAAAAGTGGTTAAAATGCTTCACAAATACAGTACTTCCTCAATACTATGAGTAGAGGATTTTGCAGGAGATACTACCAATGGTCACAGTTAACCCTCCACAGCACACTCATCCCACCAATGACAATATCTTAAATCCTTATCACCTGGAAAGTACATTACGCTAACACAAGGTGATTTTACTTTGTTGAAAGAAATCACAAGCAGTCAAAGGCTACATGCTTTCATTTTAACCTTACAATGATCCCCAACCCCTACCTGCACACTTATGGCCAATTGTAGTCAAAGTGTATGGGTGATGTCACTGGAATCCAAAGGGACTTACTCCTACTTCATAATTTGGGTCAATCCAATTTCATGCAACCACAGCTTAGTTTTTCAGCTGTGGGAGTGGGTCATTTCTGTCACACTAAAACAAACTGACTATTGGTGGTGATCCTGTAGCAATGGAGGATTCAGTGTACAGATAAAGAACGATAATATAAGGAGACCAGCTCCACCTCCACAGTTTCTAAAGCAGGTAATAATGGGTCAACATAGCTTGTAAATACTGCATCTGTTCATATACTGTATATACCATATATGTCTATATTTATATATTTTATATATTTTTATACTCTGAAAAATCACAGAATCTCTCTCATCAAAGAACACTAATCTTAATCTCTTCAGGGTTACATAAAAATTAACCCTTCAAATCCAGTGAAGATTTTTTTCACACTCTTGTTACCCCCAGACAACTTCACTATGTTTTGGAGAGAGAGTTTGTTATGACAGGGACAAACACATCTTCCACTTACCCTTTCACAACCTGATGTCTGTCTTGAACTGGAATATAATTGTATAAAGGTAGCAAGAATGAAACAAAAACTATAGCACTGGACTGCAAAGGTTAATCATTAATAATCAAAATGCCTTAATAAAAACCTAATAGCTATAGGATTGCAAGGTTTCCAATACTCATGGGGCTAGTTCTTCATGAATGCAAAAACCAATAATCCCTTAAATAAATATGAAGATCTGAAGGCCCACCTGTTAAAATAAACATATATGCATTTACAACCAACAAAAATAAGTAATGAGACAAACATTTCTTTCAGAGCAACTGAGGATATGTGTTCACAGTTCCATCACATTCCTTCCATTTAACTCCTTTACCATCCTGACATGTATACTTCATTCATGATTTCACCAAACAATTTTAATCAACTTAGGACACATCTCTTGTACTAATGGGGTTGATGAATACTACATCTAGTCCCTCCATATTGAAAAGTCTCCCCAGGCTGAAAAGAATCATCTGGTGGTAGCAAGAACAAAAGAAAATATGTCACTGGGTACAAGTTGCTAACAGGCAGATACTGGAATGTCTCTGAAAAATCAAGACAGTCATTTACTTTACACATCTGGGATGAGACTTACTATACCCTTTTCACCTTAACTTGGCCCTGACTTTTCATCCTTTTGCAGCTTATTTCATGTAAACTGAGTGACAGAAAAAGACAATGCTAAGGCTCTACATTCTTTCAGCAGCAATTCTTCATGAGTAGGGTCATATTCTAGAGTTAACAGATTGTTACAACTCAGTACTGAAGATGGAGAGATGATAATTTTCAGCCAAGTTAGAATAAGAAGAGTGTAAGAAACATATGATCAGTACTGTCTCCTAACTCAGAACTGGAGTAACAGGAAGAACAAGAGATATGTATGGGAGGTTTTTGCATTCTTTTCCTTGTCAGTTCCTGCAAGAAGCAATCACTCATAATAAGTATTCCTCTAGTAATTACAGATTACTTTTACAGGACAAATACAAGACATGGAGAGAATCAGTACTCCTTTCGTTGTCCTTCCTGCTAAACCAAATTTGCAGATATGAGAGACAGCCAAGCAACATTTGTTTGTAAATCTCTCCCTTGTTCCATAACCTTAAAAACAAGGGCAATGGCAGTATCAGAAATACGTTTATGTATATATACATATTCTGGATTTATCAGCAATGGCAAAAATACCAGATACGAATTTATAAGGAGCTAAAATTCAGGGAGGAAATATACTTAGACCTCTCTTTCAAGGACACATCATGGGCCATGGAATGAGTGGCATAGGAGGATTGGCAATATCTTCCTTAGTTACTTATTCTACAGATTACATACTAATATTCTCTTGTGTGTTATTTACACCATTTTAATAATGACAGTCGATATCAGTAACATACAAGGATACTAAGGTGCAATGTGCTGAATAAATTGCTAATGAAGAGGTGCTCTGAAACCTCCTATGACACTTAGAGTATGATCCTATGCTTTGAAAGGAATGCACAATGAACCCTTTCAATCTGGTGACATATTTTTTTTACTTTCATTATCTACACATGATTTTATTAAGCTCAGGAGATTTTGTCGAACTGGGAGGCTTGACACAGCCTTAAAAAATTCCTTCAATACGAGGTCTTCCCTAAGTTGAATAAGATCATCTTGGGCAGCAAGAATAGCTAAAATGGAAGCCACCCAGATCCCAGGGGTCAAAGGAGGACTCACAATTGCCTACGACTCGAGGAGGACATGCCATCGACACACTTGTTCTCCCCTCTGGTCCCTCATCTGGTTCCAGTGAGCCAACTCTTCCTCCCCCGAGCTGTTAAGCCCAAGAGCAAACCAGCCAATCATATCCTTCCGCTTCATACTGCGCTTGGTGTACACAGACGCCATCAGGGTTACGTCAGGCAGTTGGAATAACGCAACCTGCAGCAAAAAAGTGAAGGCTGGTGAATGGGATCATCACAGTCATCATTGTTGTCACTTTCATCATCATCAACCTGATCCTCATCCCACCTAGAAATAGGGGAAGATATGATTTAGAAGTAAGAAAAAGAAAAAGTACAGTATGTTCCATACAGTCATTCACACACCACCATGAACCCAAGATCCACCTCACACGCATAAACATCTGCACATGCTTACTGTATATAATTTTCTTTATAGATGCCCTGCAGATACATCACCACCATCATCATAATCATCACCAACATCATCATCATCATCATCATGCTGACCCCTTTTCTCACTCAAGGGGAAAAAAAAAAAGGGGGGATGGGGGGGATGGGACAGAGAGGTACAACAGAACTCAAAGTCTGGACTATATGGGTGGAAGGGTTGCCCAGGTCAGCAGACTGTCTGAACCATCAGGATTATCTCCAGTCCATACCAAAAGCATTACCTATATATGGTATATGTTTGTTAATTACACACATGTTTGAACAAGGGTAACTTTGTGGTGACCTAGCGAATCTAAGACCAAACAAATGATGATCAATCTCTACATGGGTAGTTAAAGCAGTCTTGGAAACATTTTAAACACTTTTGGAATTCATATTGTTTCAATTTTGTCCGGATGAGCTGAAATCTAAACTAATGGGGTCTGGACCAAAGAGGTTCCACTGTAAATGAATGAAGATGGTGCAACACGGAGGTAGGTTAGCCTGATGGCAACAAACAAGGTGATACAGTGGCAATATTTTGGTGATCATCCACTCTGGGGTTATGACAATTGGCTATAGATAGATTGATAGATAGATTAGAGTACTTAATCCACAAGTAAAACCTTCTCACCTGGAACATAAACGTCTCCTTGAAAAGAGGGTTAGGCTGGCCCCTGCGTACTGATGTTTTACTGTGCGCAATTTCCTGCCCACTTGAAGACATGAGGACTAATTTGACATAGGTGTCGGGAGCTCGAGTGTTGCCTACACTCCGGATATCATCGCTGTTCCTGGGGGGAAAAATAAAATAGTACTTTACAGTGTATTTGTTCTAACCTGAGGAAGATCCCTAACCCATTTCAGCTTAGTTATTGTCCAAGTATAGTCAGACTGGAAGGTCATTATAACTGGCACCCATGAAGACTCATTCCAACTTCACAACTTAGGCTCACAAAATAGCTACCATCCAGCCATGATTTTTTTTTCTTTTTTTATATAGGAAGAAAGAACCAAAGGCAGGGAGCCCACAAACTGTTCCTTCCATGAAAATACAAAAACAATACAAGAGAGAGCCAAAATTCAAGATCTGATCATTTTGAAATGCCTGGACACACTGCGTTTGAAAGAATGGAGATCATAGGAAGTAGGAAATACATACAGAGGGAGACAGTTCCAAAGCTGACCTGTTGCATAAATGAACGACTGGGAGTAATGGTTAACTCTTGCATTAGAGAGTTGGACAGAAAAGGGATGAGAGTATGTTGCTGGATGGGTGCTATGCGCCCGTCGTAGAGATGGAGACAGTTCAGAGGAGCAGTGACCATTGAAGAAGCGATAGAAAAGAGATAAAGACGCAATAGTGCGGCGAAGAGACAGAGGTTGAAGGGAGCTAGTAAGACAAGAGCTGTATGTGGAGTAGTTGAGTTCCACCGGGTGAACATAAACTGACTCTTGGTAGTTCACTTATAAACTAAGCATGAAATGAGAAACTATGATAGTGTATACAGTATGTGTGTAAGGCTCAATGACTGAAAAATCAATTTAACAACCAAATGCACTGCAAAACCTTCTAAATGAATCTAACCTAACCTATCCTACCTACTCTAGACTTCACCTAATCTAACCTTATTAGGCAGGTTACAATAGCTCAGTTTATGTTGGGCTAAGTTAGATTAAAGTTACATGAAAAAGTTTGTCAGGTTGGGCTGGGTTAGGTTACATCAGGCAAAGTTACATTAGATCAAGGCAAGTTAGGTTAGGTTAGGTCTGGCTGGGATATACAGTATTAGTTTAGGCTAAGTTAAGATGGTCATGTTCAGATTTTGCCCTATTGATTGTTTTGTAATAATGGTCAGAAAATACTGTAGTCACATACAAAAATAAAAAGAAAAAAAGTATGTGATACAGTCTGCCCACTGAGCCTACTATATAATGAGAAAAAAACTAGGAAAGAAAGAAAATATGTTGGTACAGTATATACAGTACTGTATGTAATTTACAGCAGGCTACTATTAGTCATCCATCTATAGAAGCTTGAAAAATTTTAAAACAATTAACTACTGAATATTTTGATTTTTTTTTTTTATATGTCTGACTCTGGGGCATAGGCTTCACAGCCTGCTAATCAAGGCCCAGAAACCTCCTATATACCATACACCTCTACATGTCACCAACAACAGCCACATACAACACCACCACTATCAACCCCACACAAACCTACAAAGAAAACTTGAAACTAAAGAAAAATACACAACAATAATAATCAATACAGCAGTGATTAAACTATTTTTACTCTAAAGATCTGATTTTGTAATTTCTTCACCTTCAATGCTGAGCTGAAAAAATAGATTAAAACTATGATGACTGTCATAAAGAAGTGCTATGGAATGGATGTAGAGTTAGTACTGTCATTCTGTCACAGACACTTTATGATATACCACTAATCGATGAAAAAAATTTGGGCTTATTTCAGATGAAAGAACTATAGTACCTGAAGTGTGATCCTTTGATGACTTCCACTGCCAACCTGCCTGTGGTGCCATTATACGTGAGGCCCAGCAGCAGCTCTGGTGACCCTCCATGCACAGAGTGAGTTGAACCTGTTGAGTCACTCCGCGTCAGGCTGCTCACTTCAGTCCGACTCTCCGATCGCTGTACACACAACGTAAATTTTTTTGTTTCGTAATATCACAGTGTCATAATGTGTTCAAAAGGAAAGTCCCTAGCTGAATGCTGAAGGACCAATTAATCAGTCAATAAAATGATGCCATGTTTCCTCTTAACCCTAGAAGTCTGCCTGGGGTCTTTTTTGACCCATCGCTACTTTATGCTAGATTAATATTTTTTATTTTGCATGAAACAAGCTTCATGCTTCATGACTTTCCTAATACTGGGAAAAAAAAAAAAATCAGATATATAAGAAGATTTGTAACAAATGTTTAAAAAATGGACTGATGTGACAAAATGCCTGGAAAATTTTGGAAGCTCACACAACAATGCGGACAGCTGGCAAACATTTGAAGTAGTAGGTGAGCTGGTTTCCTCCACTGGGAGTATGAGTGGCTAGGGTCCTCTGGGCTTACCATTATTTTTTTTCCTTTTTCGATGAAGGACCTGTATTACCTCTTGAAACAAGGTAATGTTCTTTTCAATTTATTCTTGTTGCTAACGGATTATTTTATTCCACTTCATACTAATGGGATCTATTAAGGTTATAACTGAACCCTCCAGTCTGAAAAGCCTACTCTAAGCAGAATCAACTAATCAGAAGACAGCAGCAATGAAACAGAAAAGACATCCCCAGGGTCTGTGGATTAACAGCCTCCCCCCCTCCCCCTTTTTTTTTTTTACTATAGCCCTTTAAGCACTAAGCCAGAGAATTATACCCACATCCTGAATAACGTTTGTTGTGGCGACAGTCAAGTACTACAGTGCTAGCAGTCTTAAATTCTAACAACAAATTCAATTAACAGTTCTCATTACAACACATTTTCAGTGAAGGTGACACTTCATTTGCCCCTGAATGACACTGAGCAATAAATCCCAATCATTCCTTGAATTTAAGCCCTTTACTGACTACATCTGGGTGGAGTATCTTTACCCACTACAAGACCACACACTGTAGGTAAGGGGTTTTCTGCATTACAGGAGATAATTTGGCTCGTCACTCACTGTACAGTGATCTGATGGTAGCATTACACTAAGTGGATGGTGGGCATTCTAACCTACCACAAAATTCATTGTTATCATTTTTAAAGGCTCCAACGTGCTTGCATGCGATGGCCTTGGTCACCTAATGGCAGCTTTCCATGCTGGTCGATCTCTGGCAGCCTCCCTATTTAGTCCCTTACCCCTGAGGTCACATTCAATGACCTCTTCCCAGGTCTTTTTCGGTCTATGTCTCACTACCCTACTCCCAACATTAACACTTCTCACCCTCTGTACCCAATTATCCTCCCCATCCTCTCTCCATATGCCCAAACCATCACAATCTGCCTCTCCTCATCACAACACCAATACACTCCAGTCCAATCCTACCTCTCAACTCCTCCCTCATAAACCTAGCCCTCCCCCACCCAGGCCTTGCACTCAAGGACGCTCTGCACATCCATCTAATAATTGCCGTTTCTGTACATTTGAGCCTGCGAATATCCTCTTCCTTAAATGCACAGGTCTCACTACCATATAGCATTACACTCCTAACATATGCCTCATACAAAGATCCCTTAGCAAAGAGGGAGAGCCCTCTCAATGTCAGGAGAGGCAATAGCTCCCTGAACTTCTTCCAACCACTCTCCAGCCACAGATAACAAAACTCTTCCACGCACTCAAGAGACTCGGTAGCAGGTTTAGTCCTTTCATACCTGGTAATATCCACATGCTCTCCCCAACACAATGAACACATGAAATCAGCAGTATCTCACAGTCAACCTCTAATACCACTACATCTCTTATGTACCCACTTATCAAAAACACTGCACATGATGGAATTACTTCCCATGCCCTTGTGACAAATCGCACATGGCCTCTCTCCCTCTTCTTTGACAGTACCACCCCCAGCCCTAGATGCCATCACTTTTGTTTTATCTGCATTTTACTCTAAGCCCTTGTGCCCCATACCATCTCTCCACTTCCTAAATCTTTCTTCAGCCTCCCTTTCATTCTCTGCAACCAACACCAAATCATCAGCATACATATCACGCGGAAGTCCATTTCTGAAGTCACATGAGAGGGCTTCACGTACCATGAAGCCCCCTGATGCACACCAACATTCACGGAAAACTCATCACTAAAATCTCCATTCACCCTTACTTAGGTGTAAGCACCCACATACATGGCCATAATGACCTTAACCACCACTCTTCAATCCCAAGCTTTCTCGCTCCCCACCTCACAACCTCTCTTGGCACTCAGTCAAAGGCCTGCTCCAAATCAACAAAAACAAAGTAAAGTTCCCTTTTCTATCCTACATATTTTTCCTGAAGCTGTTGAACAATGAATATGGCATCGGTGGTCCCTTTGCCTGGCATAAACCCAAACTGCATCTCATCAATATTCACTCTTTCTCGAATCATACCTTCTAGAACTCTCTCTGTTACCTTCATTATCTGGGCTAAATGCTTTATGTCTCTATAATTTCCTCTTTCCAGAGCATCACCCATCCCCTTGTACACATTTACAATTACACTCTTCAGCCAATCATCTGGGACATCACACTCATATATAATCGTACTTATCAGGTCAGTGACTAACCTCACTCCTATATCTCCCGAGGCTTCCAACATTTCAGCTGTCAACGCAGGCACACTGATGTCTTCCCCACCTGCATCCTGCCTATTGCCTCACTCACAGTAGCAGCATCAATCAAAGGACAAGGGCCAAACACTGGATCTACTGGCTCAAAACCTTCCCTGTCCGAGTCAACCTCCTCACTCAACAACTGGCTGCAGTGCTCTCTCCATGAGTCTTTAATATCCCCACTGTTCACCACAACCCTTCCTTCATCATTCTTCACACACTGCTCACCTATGATATCCTTCTCCCTCTTCATCTGATTTGTCACCTTAAGTATCATATTCTTCCCTTCCACATGATTTAGGTTCCCAATTAAAAGTCTCTGTGACTCAGACCTTGTCCTGTAAACCTCTTTTCTAGCCTATACTTGGCAGCCAAGTATTCTCTTTGTTACCACCTTTCTTCCATTCCTGGAAAAGCCTTCTTTTCTCCTTAACTGCAGCTTCTAGACCTCCATCCCACCATCAAATCACTTTATGTCTTGGTGGGCCTCTTGTCCATCCACATGCTGAATCAGCAACTCTCAAGAGGTTGCTCCTGAGGGCTTTGTACAGTTCATAAACACTTCTGTCCACATCTCCCTGTTCAGCCACCACTCTCCTCATCTCACTACAGAAGGCATCCCTTACTGCTTCGTTTTCCAACTTCCATATTTTACTCCTAGGTGAAGAGGACCTCTTTTTCATCACCAGCTCCTTAAGAACCATGTCACATATCAATAATTTGTGTTGCTGCACACACTCCTCACTCCCTATAACTTTAATATCACTACCCTCCTATCAGCCCTCCTGACCAGGAAATAGTCTATCTGGCTGTTATTTTCCCCAGACTCATATGTAATCAACCTACTCTCTCTTCTCCTAAAATGTGTGTTGCAGACAATCATGTTCATTGCCTCCCGAAACTCGAGTATCCTTTCCCCTTCCTCAGTTCTTGTACCATATGCATATCATATCCCCCATGTACTCCTTCATATCCTTGAGCTGCTTCACCTACATGACCATTTAAATCCCCCCAGATACTACAATCTCATCATCCCCCATAGCACTTACTACAAGTATTAAGTCATCCCAAAATCTAGCCTTCTCTGCCTCACCCAAGCCTGCTTGTGGAGCATATGCCGATACAATTGCAAACACCATCCCACCAAACAAAAGTTCCACTACTATTATCCTGTCACTTACATAACATTCATAACAATTTCCAACCATTTCTCCCTAACCAACACACCCAAACCCCCATATCCATCTATCCTACCCTGCCAAAACAACTTATAGCAACAATCCTTCCCAGCAATCTTTCTGGTTGCTCCACTCCTATACCTGACTTCTTGCACACATTCCACATCAACCCACCTCCTGCTCATTACCTAAACCATTTCCCCCGCTCTACCCCTCAAACTTCCCACATTCCACGAAGCACTCTGATCCCCCTGGGTAATTTAATGTCTTCAGGCTTGCCATGAATTACATTCTTCAGTTTGGTCATTATCAGTTAAATAAGAAGGGGAGAGACATGCCAAAGGCCCCACCCACTGCACAGTCCTATGCCCAGGCAATGGATCTGGGACCCCTAGCCCACCAGCCTTG
This sequence comes from Birgus latro, assembly GCA_018397915.1. Lineage (NCBI taxonomy): Eukaryota > Metazoa > Arthropoda > Malacostraca > Decapoda > Coenobitidae > Birgus > Birgus latro. The sequence goes on from JAGKTI010006422.1 coordinate 39,428, forward strand.
ACCAGAGGCTGTGGTAGTGGCCTCGGGGCAGCCTGCCAGGACAGCTACAGGGACACCCTCCAAGTGTGCCTTGGCACACTAACTGTCCTGCCATTATACATCCACTGATAGGGTAGCCTCCTGGGGTGCTACTCCCAGGTTCGGGCCCCTCTCTATTGGGCGGAAGCAGAAGCCTGGGAACTGCAATGCCCTGTACACTCTAATTGTAATATTAAGTGCAAATTACTAACAAACTGTAGCCCCTTGTTCTCATAACCTTACAGGGCTTCCTGACCTGTATCTTAATAATTTACTTTGCCCATTTCACTTTATTCTCTTCTGTACCTTTTATGTATCTTTAATACTGACTTGACACAAACAGCAAACAGGTAAATACTAATGCACCTTATGCTGATTGAAACTGGCAAAGATGAGGCACTACAGAGCCTCCTCAGCCAACCTGGCAAGGATGAGGCACTATGGAGCCTCCTCAGCCAATCTGGCAAAGATGAGGCACTATGGAGCCTCCTCAGCCAACAAGATTACAACCTGTAGTGCTACTGATGGCCGAATTCTATGAGATATATATAGGAGTCTTTGTAGCATCTCTTACTGATATATTTTGCACATTAAGCCTTAACATTTTCCTTCACATCATTTATATCACTGTAATATCAAAATACAGTAGTCTGCATCAATAACATACAGAAGGTTACACAAGTGAAACATGCAGAATGTGTCACTAAGGAAGAGACACTGAAAAAAAAAAAACATATGTTGCAGAGGTAATGTGGCTACTCTTCACAGTGGCCCCAGGTTCATCTATATGCAAACCAAAGGGACTGTAGACTAAAGCTGCCTCCCTCCTGAAATCCACCATCCTGAATGATAAGAAGGCTGCAGTTGGACATTTGTATAACCAGTCACCAAAGCCACCTGGTAAAGGTGTCCCCCACCAGCACTGTGACTCTTCGTAACATAATGGTCGACATACAGTACTTACAGCCAGGTTAGCACGAGGTTCCAGTGTCAGCCAGAATGTGTTGCCAAGGGTGAGGTTGATGGAGGCAAAGGGTACAATCACCTCACCAACCATCTTCTCACGACGCATACGTTCACACCCATACAACCGCATACGCACACCCAGTTGCTGTACCTCCTCTGTAACAACAGTACAGGTAATATAGTCAAAATTATATTGTGTATGCTACAGCCACATGATATTCACAAATACTTACTGTGTTACACTTCATAATATGTATAGTCAACCAAATCAAAATCTAATCAAACCATGTTGTGCTTCCTCTTAAGGAATTCCATATTAGGGCTGGTCATGGTACAGCTGATGTTTTTGACTGACTGGAAGCTGTTCCATGAGCCAAAACCAGCTACAGTAGTTCCTCACTTAAC
>JAGKTI010006423.1:0-11111 GCA_018397915.1 Birgus latro
TGTGTGTGTGTGTGTGTGTGTGTGTGTGTGTGTGTGTGTAGGACAGCTGAACCACCCAAAGTTAAATGCACACACACACACACACACACACACACACACACACACACACACACACACACATCTTAATACAAACATGTTGCATCAGAACCCACACCCTTAGCCATGTCTTCACCCACACCCACACCCAGACCCACATCCACACCCACACCCCACTCGCACCCACACCCACACCCTCACCAACACCCGCACCCATATCCACATTACACCCACATCTGCACCTCCACCCACACCTGCACTTACAGTCACACTCACACCCGCACCTGCACGCACACCCACATCCACACCCACACCCACACCCACACCCACGCAAACACTCACACCCACACTCATATCCACTCATACCTGAACATACATCCACATCCTATTCATTTTTTTTTTATTTGCTATTTTTAAGCGTTTTTATTAACCTTCGCAGAGACTCCTTCAGCACTAAATGCCTCTCCTAAGTTAAACAAAAGCATCTCCACGTACCAAGAATTTCAGGGAAAAAAAGTCAGCTAATTTGTAGGCTGCTGAAGATGGTGGCAGCGTCGGTGATGGTGCTCTGATGGTGATGGTGGTGATGATGGTGTTAATGATATGTGTAATGGCCATCTCTCTCTCTCTCTCTCTCTCTCTCTCTCTCTCTCTCTCTCCCTCCCCATGGCCAAGTCACCTTAAATTCTTTCCATTTAGTTCCTGTCATGAATCACCAGTTATTCAACGGCATTGCGCCTTTACTCCCCTTTACAGCTGGGGGAAATCTATGAAGTAACCTGTCTCCTCACTTAAACCAGCTAGTCAACTGCACTTAGCTTTTACGGGTGTATTACCCCGCTTTTTTTCCCCTACCACATCACCTTGTTTCACTCATTCTCCCATAAAACCCATCATCCGTCTACCCTACACTCTGCACCGAACCTCTAAGGGAAACCTGACTTTAAATTTTCCCATCACCTTTGACACTTCACAGAATGTCCATCTTCACAGCGTGTACTCGTCCTGCTGAATCTTATCACCTATTACCGTCTTATGCCATTCTTTCCTCTTCTTTCGACTCGCCCCACACAGTCTTTAGGATCAATCTTAGACTTGCATCTTTCAAGCCAATCTACAAAACCCACTTTCACCGTAAATAATTCTCTTATACCTCACCCTTATCCAAGTCCACCTCGCTCATTCCTTTCCACCCACCACATCAGTCTGATGTAACGTCATACCTCGACTACAGCTGAACTATAGTGCCATTATTATCAAGGTATACTTTCTTGCTTCATTTTGTCAAATTCATCACAACCCATCGCAGCCACCAGTTTGTGTCCACCCCATCCAATCCTGACTCAGAATGAATAAAATGGACAGAATAATACTGTAAACTGACCTGAAATTACTTAGATGCAAAGGGCTTGAAGTGACACAAATGAACCAGTCCTTATTAAATTGTCCTTAAATATCCCTCAGCTCAACAACGTAGCTGTCAAGAGTTGATCTGACCTTACAGACTGCAACTGACGTGACCTGACTTAACTGGCAGAAATGGGATTAAGTGCTGCCTCGATCGTAATTTGTCTGAAATGCCCTCCTCCACCCGAAAAAATGATGTAACATTACCTGATAAGCCTTGCATAGACTTAAACTGACCTCGTCTATCTAGATGACTACATGAGTTGGTCTGAAGTAACCTGAATCCCTAATTGGCCCTCACAAGAAAATTATTTTTTTTTTCTGTTATTATTTTGGTGGTTATGCAAGTTGAGAGCTATGATGGATTACGATTTTTCCAATTCACACTTTGGCCGACTGACAGTTTTCTCGGCAAATCACAGTTATACTCACAACAGCACTGCAGGCTTCTGACCAGGGTTGTGTCAGTATATTCCCGTGGGGGGAGGGGGACTGACGCAGGCATTAGGTAAACAAGGGCAATGAGTATTAATAGAAGACAAAATGAAAGGCAAAATTACATCGAAGAGGAGCAAGATTAAGGAGGTCAGTGAGAGAAGAGGAACTGATGTGACTGACAGTTTATGTGTTAAGAGTTCTCCCGACACAACCACATAATTGCAAACACACATACATACATCTATTTGGATGGAATGGCACAGACGGCTGCATAGGTGACCCAGCAAGGAGACAACCACAAAAGAAAGTTATGAGACGTTTAGAAACTTTCTTCGTACCTCGCTGATGAAAATTTATTTATTTATTTATTATTTGTTTTTGGTTATATTGTTACTTATTTTTGCAAAGAAAATATCATGATATTTATGTAATGTAAATGTTGAGGAAAAATATTCACCAAGAATTTTTCGGAACGTTAAGGGGAGTAGGTATATGGATGAAATATGTGAAAATTATTGAAAATCAGAAAAAAGTTTTGTATGTTCAGGCAGGCTTTTTGAGCAATTATGCCAGGTATTACAACAATTCGTCGATTAAGTGGGGAGTTATCGTTGGAACACAGGTTTTGCGCACCGTGTATGCTATTTGTATTTCCCCCTCCTCCCCAATTTTTTTTTAATGATTTTTTAATTATTATTATGACCGGGAGGGGTAAAAGAACGAGGTTTGCATGTCAAGTGACAATCCTGACCCACAACTGTGGGTAAGTCATCTTTCTGCATCTTGGTGTTAAAATGTTAAAATTTTATACTTTGGAGGAAATATTTGTTGCTTTATTGCCATCAAGGTATCTATATCCTCAGGGGACCAGGTACCAGAGTTTGTTTAGCTATAATTATTTATATATACCACAAAAGCGTCATAACAACAGCACTACAGTTCATGTAACCTTAGATGCGTGTCTTGAAAAACTGCAAGTTTTCACACTTAACATCTATCTACTTCCTAATTATTAAACTTATGATCATGAATTTTTGTCAGTTTCTTAAGCATAATCTGTCTACATAAAAACGACTTATTTAAATATATATATATCGCATGTTTGTGGGAAATGTTCAGACTGCTGAAAATGTAAATTAAAAAAAATATATTTTTCTGTAAACACCGAAAGATTAAGTGAATATCTGGGATAATTTTTGTGATGTTCTGTGTAGGGACTAGGGGAGGTTGAAAAGGAACCAACTTAGGGTTGCCAGGTTGAAACACAGTCAGAACTGTGCTCCTTTACAATGACAATAACACTATGAATAAAAATTTTTCGATATACTGTATACGTGCCCATTCTAGGAACTTGGATCTAAAAACAGTTATTTCTACAAAAAAAAAAAAAAAAACTTAGAAACACACGCTATTTTATTGGATGAACTAAAATGCAATTTCTGTGTTAAATTTCAGCTTTAAAAATAAAGTCACAGTTGAAATAAATGTATTCAGATCATATGAAAGACATTATTTCATGAAAAAGAAAAAGAACCGTAGAAATGGCATGAATAGTTGAACACCTCAAAAGTCTTGTTTACTTTCACGCTTCAGGAACAAGCTGCGAGATCGCTTACACTGGACGAGCATACCATGACGTGATTCATGCCCAAATACTTTACTTGTGGTGGCTGTGACGTCCTTGACACAGCATTCCACTCCTTGGGAATGGCAAGGGTGCACGTCCAGTACGAGGGGTTGGCTTTCGTCCATTTGGCCCAGTCTATTCTTCAGCGATGGAGGAACTGTGGCAGAAGAAAGTTCTACCAGTTCAATGTACTTCTTGACATCGAAGTTTATCTTTAGTGCCGATTTTTCAAATACAGTATTCTAACTGAGGCTTGGTCATCATTCTTATTCATCTGTGCTTGTTTCATCAACTTGATCGCCATCGAGCGTATGCCAACATCTTCATCAGCAACAGCCGACAACAGGATGCTCTCTGGGTGACAAGATGTAGCTGTTATTGGCAAGCACAGGCCGAATGATCCCCTGATCCTCCAACGGCAGCTTTTGAAGGAGCTCCACCATGATGAAGACATTTTTGGCTCCATCCTGACACGAGCTGTTGACTTTCACCCTGGACCACACAGGAGCATAGCAGTTCACAATGGTGATGGTTGCTCCTTTGACATGTATGGTCGCATTACGCGATTAGCTTTCGTTAGCCACCTGGCATGATTTAGCGGTCATGGTTGTGCAGATGGTCAGACACCTTCATTAGTATCTCCATCTGGCAATTGCACGGCCAAACATGCATTGTACAGGTAGTCCTGATCTTTGCTGACATCACTTACAACTGCTTCTGGTAAAATACAAGTTTTTTCAGCAACACGTTCATAACCAATAAATAGAAGAACTTTTGGGTGAAATTCAAGCGATTGACCTACTTCTTCTCTGCAGCCTCGTGGACCTGTTGTCGAACCATCAGTACCTTTGGAAAATGATTTCAACAAGATACAACAAACAAGCCACTGTAGTTGTCTGCCAAACTGTGTTTCGAGCTCATGGATCACTCCATTTCTCTTCCCAGTATTGACATTTGTCCCATCACAGACGATAGATTGCAACGAATATGTTGAATCTGTTTGTCGGATGACAGACATGACTTCCTTGGCAATATCTGCTGCTCTTCCACTTTCGGGAGAAACGTGGTCGATGTAAACGACGTCAGGAAAAGCAACTACTGAGTAGTGATCTTTCTTCCCGATTCATTGACCATCTGGGGATTTCTGATCGATTTTTCCATCGAAACCGATGCAAACGATCTCCTTCAAGTCATTTTTATGCAGTTACAGTGTGACATCTCTCCAGTATTTTCTCTGACGGCGGAGTTTACTGGGATCAACTTTATTTTCTTCACAAAGAATATTCATATCTTTCAGTGTTGCATTCACAGTGGAGCAGATGTCTCTATTGCTTACTTGACATCAATCAGCTACAAGACTCGGCTCAGGATAGACTAATCTGTTCTGACACTGTTCTGACTGTTTGCTTCCATCTACTTCTGCAGTATCATCGCCAACATATTGATAATATTGTTCATCACAGGCATCACTTTTGTCAATACATGCTGTCATTATATCTTCATTATTTTGCTTAGTATCTCTAGTGGACTCATCATGGAGCTTTTCACCACTCTGCTGCACACTTATTTTGTGCTGTCTTCTTCCGGTCTATTCCACCAATATACAGTTTTCTGGAACTATTTCGGTCAACCCAGAAAGGCCACTCCTCAGCCGATATCTTGTCTGCTGTAGCGCATTGTCGCTCGGACCTCTCACGTGCAGTGAACATTTTGAAACATTTGAAACTACTAATGTCAAAAATAAGGTGTCAAAGCTGACGAGAGTCTCTCTGTAGGTGTTGGAAGTCCTTTTGCTCACTGTATATTTCATTAGCTCCTGTGCCTTTGCTATCAGGCGTTTCCCACGAATAACAACTCTGGTGTAGTCAATAGTTGAGATGGAAGCTTTCTCGTAAATTCCTGCTACTTCAAGTGCAACAGTTTCCGCATAGGCTTGGTTGCTCAATGACGGATTTGTGGATTTGCGTTCCAAATATACCCTTATGACATCACAGCTAGTGGGCAAGTGATTAACCTGAAGACTGCGTGATGAGCCGAAAACAAAGTCTTTCGTGCTTTCTCGTGATCTGCAACTGGCCATGATTCCAGTAAAATACGCAAACTCATACAAAATTCAAAACAGTAAACCAGTACCAGTTCGTGTAGTTGGTAACAGAAATGCAAAACAATGGGTTATCATTTAAAGAGTTGCCAATCACCTGTAATGACATAATGCTTGGAGCGTCAGTGCCCTAAAAATTAAATTGAAAGTTGTTGGAGTACCACTGACTCATTTATAAAAATGCAATTAGTTCATGTGAAAACATACTATAGGGCATCATAATAGGCATGTTTCGTCGAATTTTAAACTGTTTACCCACCCTAGTAGGGACTGTATATGGTAATAGTTTCAGTCAAATTGATGGAAAATTATGGGGCTAGAAAGGCTGAAAATTCGCGAAAATCGAAAAAAAAAATCCCCAGAAAATCACCAAATCGCATTTTCCCCTCCAAAATATTATTCCAGAAAATTAAAGACATGTCCAAAATACATCTCTTGAAAGGATATATTTAAGGCAAAATTTTCAGTCCTCTCCGACCGTTTTTTTTTTTTATTATTTCACCCAGATACTCCCCTTAAAAGATTTACTTATATAATTCCGCATGTAAGGTAATTGTTGTGTGAAATATCCTGTTAAGTAGAATAATGGAGGAACTCAGGGCGATGGATAATAAGAACAAATTCTTTCTTGCCCATTCAAAAACAACAGACATATTAAAGTTATGTAAACCATAACCCATCAAGTGATTGTTACAGTTACTGTTGTTGTGGGTTTAGCAAGATGTAGATGAAAAATGTAAAAGGTGGAATAATAAATATGAATAAATATGCCTGGTTGTACAGTCAAGATCATCAATTGTGTATAACGTAATGGAGAGATCGCAGAGGAACACAACCTTTGACAGTTTTCGATGTTCACAGGTCGTCGACAACGACAATATGGTACTGTTTGATACGAAACTTGAGATTAAGCAACAAACAGAAGAACACAGTAGTTAGGAAAACAGTTTAGAAATTATATAAATCAAAGTCAATAGTATAAATTTAAGTGGCAGGACAGAGGGATCACCAAAATTCCAAATGGAGGATGACTAATACTGCCCTAATGCCTACTACTAAACAGCAATAGTGAGTCTTGGGGAACTGAGACCTTACTAGAGTACGGTAATGTGACATGACAGTAAGGTGTAATAGTAAAACCTCAATACAAAAATAAGAATTCCTGAGCAACACGTGTACTTCTAAGAATAATTTTAGGTATGCTGGAACAGGACTCTCTCGATAAAGATCAAGGATATCATTAAGGTGCCGGTACTAGGGCATTTTCACAATATTGTTAGCATTAATGTTGGTATTAGTATTGCTATGGCGATGGTGTTGGCGGTAGTGATGGTGGTGGTGGTAGAGTCGAGTTACCCTGGCCTGTCTAGACTTATCAACCACAGACAAGAAGTCGCCTCTTTTGGGCCATGCTGTACAGTGAACCGATGTTTCCTTGCAGTGAACAGCTACTTTTTGCAGTGAAGTGTAGGGAACAATGTCAAGGTTTGGTTCCTAGATGGATGCTGCATTTGCGTCTGTCCACCCAGCCAACAAATGCACCTTGGCAGATTCCACAGAAACCCGTTATCTGTTTAAGATCCAACGCTGTAAATGGTTTCCTGGGTTACAGGAAACCATAATGCGTGACATTAGTGTAGAGCCACCTGAAGAAGAAAGAAGAGTAATGTATAAGGTGACCAGAGTCTCGCTTTTTTTACGTCTGTCTCGCTTTTTTAATTGTGTCTAAAATGTCCCGCATTTTTTGCGAATTATCTTTAATGTCCCGCATATAGAAAATTACTGTTACATTAGATATAACATGACCTTTTATGAAATTATGATGAATTAGTAAAATAATGCATAATCCAAACCAATTGAAATACCAAATTGTTAATACAAACTTCGTAATACTAATTGGTAACTTTGGTCGGCCCATTCCCCGTAGCGCACGTTATGTTCGGAGTTCGTATGAGTTATTACTTATTAGTGATTGATTAGCAGCCTCAGGGTCTGATGCTGCGCAGCAGCGGTCGCTGTCGCCCGCATGCCACTGTACAGTATATATCTATATATGACAATGTCCCGCTTTTAGCTCCAGTACATCTGGTAACCTTAGTAATATATTGTGATAGTTGTTAAAGGGAGAATTAGGAAGTGAGGAAGACAGATACAGAAATAGAATGGTGACGGTGACGGAAGAATACATCAAGTGAGTAGATGATGGTCACGACGACCTACCATCTTGTGGTATTTGTGAATCAGGTGAATGATGCTTCATTAATTTATTGGCTACAAACTTCCATCCATTATCTTTCTTCTTGTAAGCATCCGACGATTTCAAACAGGCATGGAAGGATATCTCGTTTTCAGAAAGGTAGATCAATTCTCGATAATATTTGCATTACGAAGTATTTTTGTTCCTCGAGGAAAGGGCGTTAAAGTGTTAAACGTGATATAAAAACCATAGTATACAGAGTGCATAAGCCAATTTTTTATTCTCATATATATGAATACATTTTTTGGTGAAATCTGAAGAAATACTTCATACATTGTTCACTTCCTGTGTTCATGCAGTGACAGGATAGGCGTTAGTGTCACCTGTTCGACTGAAACAGGAGGAACTGAAGCAAATTAGAACTGAAAAGATGACATGGTTTCACACCATAACCCTATGTTCACAAATGCAGAATAAATAGTTTTGCACCTCGACATTCATGTTCAGATCACAAAACAAAAGGAAATTTATATTTAGTGAATGCTACTATCTCATAAAGAGAAAAATAAAATACGGCTGCTTTCAGGTGATACAGAAGGAAGAGGGGTGAGGAAATGTTAGATGAAGAAGAGAAACTTAGTAGAAATGTGAACCGTCGTGACTTAAGCAAACACACTCTTGACATATTTCTTTGTTTCATATTTTATCTTTCTTATCTTTCTTTGGCGAGTAAAGAAAAGTCAGAAACATATTGCCCTTAACCCCCAAATACCGGGCTATTTTTAACATAGTCGTCACCTCACTGAGGGCAAATTCCCGGGAATTGCTTGTTTTCAAAAATTAATATCTTGGACAGTACAGCACTTAGGGGAAAAAAATAACAACCATATTACTCGCCAACTCCTCCTCTTGCGAATGGAAATAATAACAAGTCTGTAGGCCACTGAGTTGATGAGTAATGAGGAAGAGAACAAATTTTTAGCCCAAGAGCAGGAAGTGTACGTGCATCTGCCCACGGCACCGACTTTGGCCTTGCTGTCAATGTGATAACTTCATTAGTAGATAAACTTGATACTGTTGCATCCAAGGCATTCCTTTTGCACTATAACTGAGCCCTTCTCTAGTATCCCTGGATAAAGGCTTAGCAGGGGTGGATGATGCAATTGACTACAGGCAGCATAGACAAAATCAGACAAATAACAACCTGAAAACACCATTGTATACTTGATAAAGGCACGGGACAAACTGACTCTTGCCTGTGTGCTATGGAGGGACTCCCTCCCTACTCTTTGGTGCCAAGATGAAATGGCAGCCGGTTAAAATGATGGCGGGAAGACACTTGCATGTATAGCCACTACCCGGCTGCCCTGATTGTGACGTGCGTAGTGTTACCCGGCTGATAGGGGTTAAATCACCCAGAAATCATCCAGATATCCTCCCCAACACTGCAACCCGATTAAGAGATCACCATCGATGTATAATGAAGGTTTGCATTTTCAGTTCTAAACGAGGAATATATAAGGTTAAGGACAACCCTGCCTAAAGATTTCATTCTCAGCACAGGATTCAGACCCCGAGGTATCATGATTGCTGGCCATGTGTTACCGAATATACAACAGTCGACTCATATTACGTACTAAGCTAACACACACACACACACACACACACACACACACACACAAAGGTAGTCTGTTTCTCATCGTCTTTGTGCTAATGTGCGTGACTGTAGACCAATCCTGGATCTGCAAACTTTGCCGGATAGTTGGCATGTCGAGTCTGGGTTTGCTGGGAGAATTCTGTTTTGTTTTTGCCTCATTTGTCTACGATCTTCTCTGGCCAAGTTCTAAGCTTCTCCAAGATGAATGGTTCCTTCGGTGCAGAGGGTTTTTCACTGTTTTCTGTGAGACACAGGTTTCATGATATTTGGGCTTGATGATGCATTTCTTCCGAATTATCCTTATATGATGTTTATATTTCTTTCTCTGTACCCTTGGGATGCAGCCTGCTGCAAGTAGGGAGTTGGCCATACAGAACCTGGCATGTGGAACACGTGTCCAATCCATCTCAGCTGCGTTTCAGCCAGCATGGATTCGTTGCTGGTTGATTTTGCCAAATGAAGAATTTTTCAGTGAAGGACTTCATCTTCCAATATGAGTTCTAGGATGTGCTGTAAAATCAGATATAAATCAACTCAAGCTGTTTGATGTGACGCTTGCGGGTGACCCAGGATTCATTACCGTACAAGAGGGTGGAGAGGCATACAGCTGTATATACTGATAGCTTCGCCTTGATTTAAGCTGGGGTTTTCAAAGACTCTGGGTCTGAGATGTGGAAAAGGGGGTGAGGTATGGCTGATTCGTGCAAGGACTTCTGCATCAATTTTATGTTTATCTCTGATCACATCTCCAAGGTAGGTAAAATTCTCCACCTAATTTATATTTTTGTCATGTATCTGAAATGCAAGAGGTTCTGTTGGGTTGTTCCTGTCAGATATAATTTCTGTTTATTTGGAACCCCATAAAATGGTATATGCTGGAGACGATGGAAAGACTCTGTTTAGGGCTACTGGGATATGTGCAAGGACAGCATAGTCATTAGCGTATTGTAGCTCTAGGAAATGAGACATTTCAGTTTTTATTGTGCTTGAAGACGTCTGAGATTAAATAAGTTTCCGTCTAGACAGAACTGGATTTTTATTCCATCATCAGGGTTCATTTGTTTTTGGCTTAATAGGGTGACTGCAGTTTGACAGATATTGAAAATGACAAGGGTAAGAACACATCCTTGCTTCACTCCCATACCTACGTTGAATGGTTCGGATTTGCACTCACTTGTTGGCACAGGAGCATTCATGTTGTCATGTAGGCGCTTCTGTAAAAGTTCTCTGTTGAAAATGTCAAATGCTTTTGCAAGATCGATGAACGCATTATTTACGTGACGGTTCTGCTCGTGGTATTTTTGTTGTATCTGTAGGGCAATAAAGATCATATCACAGGTGCTTCATTGCTCCTGAAATCCACATTGTGTTTCAAGATATGTTGACTCAGATATTTTGTTAGCCTTGACAACATTATCTTGGCTAGTACTTTGCCAGCATTCAAGGGAAGGGAGATACTTCTGCTGCTGTCACAATTCGATCAGCCCCCTTTCTTCTTGTAGATGGTTATCATATCAAAAGTAAGCCATTTACATGGAATTCATTCTTCATTTCTGATAGTAAGAGATCATTGGAGGCATTGGTAGGTAGAGTAACTCGCCACCCTCTTTGATTAGTTCATATGGTATGGCACCAGGGCCAGGGCTTC
>JAGKTI010006423.1:16071-40801 GCA_018397915.1 Birgus latro
GTGTGTGTGTGTGTGTGTGTGTGTGTGTGTGTGTGTGTGTGTGTGTGATGGAGAGAGAGAGAGAGAAAGAGAGAGAAAGAGAGATGAGTAACCTTAGAGGTAGAGAGGGCGATAAATGAATAACTGAACTGTGAGGGAGGAAAGTTATGTGGAGAAACAGGAAAGCAAACGGAAGAGGCGAATTAAAGGGAGAAGATGAAAACGTAAAGGAAGTTAGGAATGGATGTTACGAGACATAAGAGGAAAACGGTAACCAGAGACAATGAAGGGACTGCGAAGGAGGAGAGAGTTAATGGGAGGCTGAAAGTGTTTGAAAGGGAACTCAGATGAATTATGGTAAATAAGGTAATTTTTAAAAGGGTAACCAGTACAAAGCATATAGAAATGAATAAAGTGGAGACGGTAGGATAGATGATGTGGCAACGGAAGTAATGTGAAAATCTCAATGTTGGAAAGTTACATAGATACCCAGACCTGAAATTCCACAGTAGATAAATTGTCCTTAAAATTATCCCTCATTCTAATAAAGCTACATAAGTAGGTAATTTCATCTCAGTAGAATACATTTTCATTTCAGTTGATTATATTAGTGAAAAAAGGTTGTCAGTGTGTTACAGTGTATAATTTTTTTTAAATAATTATTCAGCAACATGTTATTAAAACATTACACACAACACAGCCCACAACTGCTGGGATTTACAAGGCTAATTTAGGTCTCTAAAGCATTTTTATTAATCTCACACTAACACGACCATGGCAGTTTTTGCACGAGGGGAAAGTTACAGCCTAAACTTTTAGAACGATTATTTTTATATATTCAGAGAGAGAGAGAGAGAGAGAGAGAGAGAGAGAGAGAGAGAGAGAGAGAGAGAGAGAGAGAGAGAGAGAGAGAGAGAGGGAGGGAGGGAGGGAGGTTTGCTGCCTTAAACTTGTTATTTTCAAAATTATATGAATACAGAAAGGAGCACTGAGGTACTGCAATATCCGCGTCGACCAACTTGTCGATGGACCGAATATAATTTTGTTTTGTCCTGTGACTTTGACCTTTGGCAAATTACTTTAAAAGTAGAATTATTTCCGTTTTTTGCCTGATCATTAACACTTCTACCAACCGTGGATCAGATCAGGTGAAAAATGCTTTATTGCACTTTGCCCAGTGACTATGACCTTTAATCCTTCCCTGTGAATTTGTCCATTATCTGAGTGTTTTCAGAATGGAAACTCCTCACCCTTGCTTCAACTTAAACCCTTCTGCAAGGTTTTGTCTACACCGAATTAAAACTTATTATGACCTTGTCATGCGACCCGTCATGTGACCTGTTGTTCTTAGAGGCAATAGGTCAGTCTCTTGGGTGATCCTCAGCTTATCCACTGAGTTTGATATGTAAGTGAGCAGATGTTTGTTGTTTATACATCATGAGTCAAATGTTGTGGAATCTCATGAGTCGGCAGAGGCCAGCTACTTCTTGCCAAATCTGCTGAAGAGACTGTCCTGCGTGTAAACAGTGTAGTCGTGATACTGGCCAACACACACAAAGCAAACTCCCTACCTGTATCCTGAAAGACTGAGTGTTAATTAGAGATCAGATACACTCCATGGCTGTAACACCTCAGAACCCAATAAAGCATCCAGTCGCAATACGGAGTCTTTAAGACATAGCATGAAATTCTGATGGTAAGCCTACGGGTTCACATCTCACATTTTGGTGGCAGTGAGATAAGAACATGCCTTATTTCAAGAATATCTCCCGAAAATCAAGTAACCTGTAAACTGACTGACTGCCATCTGTCGGCAAGCCAGTTTGTCATAGAACCTGTCTGTCATACAGCCAGTCTGGCAACAAGCCTGTCTGTCATCTAGCCCATCAGTCACCAGACCTGTTTATCACCAAGCCTGCCCGTCCCCAAGCCTGTCTGTCGCTATGCCATTGTGTCTCCAAGCCTTCATCCCGACCATGATTCTGAAGACTGTCAAACCTCCAGTGACTCGGTGACCTGCAAATCGACCCCTTCACCTCCCACCAGCTCTCAGCGCCAGCTCGCACCACGCCCTGCACCATATGTTATATAAACAGGTGGCGAGTTAGAACCATTCAGTAAAATGGTCCTTCTGTTATCACAGGACCAATAGCCTTGATATAGTAATTTTTCTTCTCTTGTATTACACAATTAAATAATCATACTTAAAATAACTTCCCGAGAGTATTGGTCGTACTTTCAATTTTTTTTTTACTATTCTCACCCATATGAACACTTCGTTTGTAAATATTATATATACTAAAAACCCTCTTTTGTTAACGTAATATGCATAATAGTTTTTGTTTTAAAAAATCTCTTCACTTGTAAACAGTTTTTATTTTCCTTGTGCATTTTTTTTCTCTCCAATTCACTTCTAAAAGACATTTCCTTTCTTCAAAATGATTAATTTATATGAAAATGATACACATACTTCCGGAAATTAAATAAAACCGATCAAGATTGAAAACTCACACGACAGTCTTACTTGTATGAGAGACGGAAAGACTTATTCTCGAGAAACAGTTCGATCAGCTGAGTTCCATTCACATCATACCCCCTTTACATCACACATTTCTCAGATACCTTCTAGTTCTTTTACTTTTTTAAATAAGGCAACCCTTCCCATCTCCTAAACAATTATTTTAAAAGATGCATCACGTCCCAAGTTTACTGGAATGTATCCTACAATTAGCTTGTATGATTTCAAAAGTGATGTCCAGTCTGCAGTTACAAACAAAGGACTTACAGCAGACTGTGCTAAAATCGCCTATTTTCGGAACTGATTAGATGATGGTTACTCCGAGTCGGATTTCTGGTTCAATGCAGGTTTTTTGGGATGTTTACTTTCTTTGATTAATGCGGTAACAAATTCTACGGAATTCTTTGTAACCACAGGAATACAGGATGCTTGATGAGCGTATGCAAACTGTTGTGTAGTATGAGACAGGACAAGTCCGTCCCTTCTGAAAAAAGTACGTTTATAGAAGCTTCAGCGGAGTTAGCAGCAACAGGAACGGAACACTCTCAGAGGCATTACGAAACAGTCCGTGGGCAGAACCTGATGATAAGGAAACACCACGTTAACACTAAATAAAGTAGCAACCTTATTAGTAATCTCATATCCTTTTTAATTGAAGCATTAGAGAATCAGTTTTCTCCTAGCGATGACATTACCGTATTAGCTGTACAGATAGAAGAGAAACTAGCTATCATACCTACTCAAACAGTACGTACAGTGAGGTCTCCTAAATTGCGAGAATATGGTCGACAAAATGCGCCGCATATGGACAATTTCATACATTAGAGATCATTGAACAAATGGAAATAAATTGATATGGACTACACCTCGCCCTATGATTTGTCATTTACAGTATTTCCCCATTAATGACTAACATTTTAAGAAAGACTTTTGCTCAAAGAAAGATAACAGAACTGTGAATATAGTGTACTTGGTAGCACTCCATTTGTACAACTGCGGGATTAGCAACCTGACTGCTCCCGTCCACTTGCTTGCCTCCATAAGTCTTGACGGTTCATAAAATCTGCTCCTTGTTCTTGAGAATGTTCCTCACTGTCAATCCAGCTAAGCCAAATTCACGTCCAATGTTTGAGTTTCTTTTACCTTGCTTATTCAATTGTATAACCTTCATTTTCAGCTCCAAAGTGATTTTCTAATTCTTAGAATGAAGCGGTGGGACCATGATGTAACAGTTGAGGAAGAGCAGGTCTTGTACATGCTGAAAATATCACAATACGCGAGCGCGGCGAGGACAGACACAGACTGAGTCTTGAAACTTGACTTGAGAGATGCAGTGAGGGAGGCAAATCGAAGGAAAACGATCAGCCATCTGGTAGTGGCTTTGGATAACACAGTTTTGAGAGGGAACAACGCTTTTCTCTTCCTTTCAGGAGACGGATTCGAATTTTAGACTCACTTTTCGTATATTACTTTCTTCCTGACTCGAGTATGCATATTAGGTGTTTTGCATATTGAGATTCTGAACATTAAGAGGCACAACAGTAGTATCATTATATATTTTGTTACATCCGTTACTAGGTGGTTACATATACTATCACATCAGTGTTGCTAGACAATTATCAGAGAGTATACTGCAGCACCATTCGAGTATGAAGATAGTCCCAGGGTGTACTGAACGCTGATGACTGGGAGAGTTGGAGATCCCGTTTCATCAGCCTTCAGGACTTGCTTCTGACTTTAACTGGCAACACAAACTACATGCACATTACACACAACACTTCCTATTAAAAAAAAAAATGGCATCTCATCACAAATCTTCAGAGTCCCCGGGAGGGGGGGGGGGCATCAAAGCCCCCACCGTCCTCCCCTTACCCGATGACGACCAAGCAAGATGTCTGGAGCGTTCGTTCGTTTCGTTCGTTTTAAGATTCCCTGCACCTATAGTGCAGGCCGGGTCGTACATTAGCCCGGTCAGTGAAGATATTGTTTTTTTCCTGTTCATTTCTGTTGGCGATATAATACATGATGGCTGTGTCGTCAGGGTAAGTGTTAATGCTTTCTTCGAGGCATCGTATGTGTTCTTCTTGGAAACGCAGTGGCACGGAGAGTCTTAGTAGGGCGTCGAGTGCATCAGAGAAGTTCTCCCAGTAACAGTCTCGTTGATCGAAGATCTCGTCGTAAGCCAACGAGTCGAGACGTTGTTTGATGGTGGGATGGAGAGATGGCATGATGTCTCTGATGCGGGCTTTGGCTTGATCCTGAGGGCTGGCGTTCGTGAAGGTGGAGGGAGCAGTTAGGTCGAGGGCCGAGTTGTCAGGCTGGGCAAGTTGATCCGCCTTCCTCTTGTTCTTCCCCTTCTTCTTCTTCCTCCTGATGGTCTCATTTTGTGACAGTGGGGAGGAAGTGCCTGTCTCCATGGTATTGTCTTGATCATCGTCATCCAGGGCAGGAGGATCTTGGATGTCTCGAGGGTCGGGGGTGTTCTCCATTCCCTCCTCTTCTGCCGGTGGTGATACGTAATCCAGTGCAATGTCCAAGTTCAAAGCCGGGTCGTCAGGTGTAGTGACAGTCCCTTTGTTGAGAGGCGCATCTAACTGCAGCCGTTTCCGCGGTGTTGTGCGGGGTAGGGCTGGCTGCTCTGGCCGGGGCCGACGCTTCTGACGAGTGGCGGGACGGACATCGCGGGCGAAGCTTTCAGGGATATTTTCCTCGAAGATTTGAGGGAGGAGAATGCACATAGCTGCCCTGTCATCACCAGAGAAAGCCCTCGCTGTCTCGATGCACATCGCAACGATGGTGTCCATCTCCCCAGTGCACCCAGGACCCTGAGACCGGCGTCTCCGGGCCATGGGACGTCACCAAGCATGGGCAGAGCCCTGCACAACAACACCCCCCGGTCCGGAGACATCCATGGCCACAGGTCCCTTAGGAGACTGTAAGAGACTGAACTCCACCGTCTCACCATCGCTTAGAGAGCGCTGGCGGTGTTGTTTGTTGGGTGCAATGATCATACGGCCAGGAACGAAAACATCAGCACCAGTGTCCTGGCGCGTGATGAACCCGTACCCAGCCTTCACATGGAACCAACGAACAGTGCCTCTGATCTTCTGGGCTCCAGGCGGCTTGGATCTGCTGTCATTTGTCCCCCTCAATGGGGCGTAGGCATTAGCAGATGTTCTTGCCATAAAGTCTAAGGGATCGGCTAGCCGAGTTTCACTAGCTCTGAGTAATGTTCCCAAGGCTGCTGGACCGGAACTGATGATGTCTGGAGCCACTGTGTGACTTACTCCTTCTTCATTATTGCAACACTCGCGGACTTTCCTGTGACTTTCTCTGTTAAACACCATCTCACCTCGCCTAAACCTTACCTTCTCTTCCTTACTGAGACTCAGCAGTCTGAGGCAACTGATAGCAAACCCTTCTCTTTATCCTTCTATTTTCTCTGTACTCATTTCAAAGCCAAAGGTGGCTGTTGTGTGTATGTACGCAACAACATAAGTTGCTCTCGTGTTCCTGAACTTCAGTCTTCAAAATTCTCTGCTCTCTGGCTTCAGCTTTCCTATTATTCTCTGGCTAAATATATCTGTGTTGTTGAAGGTATGGTATCTTGTAAGACCTACACAGATATAACTGTCCTGTTCTTCAATGGAGAAACACACACGGGCGACATCTTTCCGATGGCACTTTTAACCCGCCGTGTCCAGGGCGATTTTTCACCAATTCCCCGTCCCCCAAGTCCCGGCAGATTATCGATTTTTTTTTTGGGGGGGGGCCTCAGATCTCTGATTTTATAAGAAATATTGGATAATACCGAAAAAAGTGTTCACCTGAGCTTATAAGTGAGATATACAGGTGTCCCTTTGAACACCTGGTACCGTCTTCTGAGGAGCTGCGCGCTGCTGTCCCGTTTTCTATGGTAGCAGTAACTATTGCAAACCACTCAGAATAGGTAGATATTTGTTCATTTGGTAAGAATTTATATGTAGTACAAGAATATATTGGTTTTCACACAATAATATAGGCGGTACAAGCGTTGTTTCACTCACTGAACACATCAACATACCACATCTTCCTTGGCGACGTTGCCTCCTCATCACTTCTGCTCGATTCTTCCTCTGGCGCTATGTAATCTTTGTCCTCCACATCGTCATTGATTGGAGAATCACTCTCGCGTTGAATTTCATCGTCGGGGAGACTGTGGCGTGACATGTCTTTACTGGCCAGGTCAATGTTAACAGGTGAGCTGCCGAGACAATGGCGTGTGGGGCAGGGAGTCACGCGGAGTCAGGCAATGTCGCCACTTGGCGGCGGCTAGAGGAAGGTCTCCCATATATGCTCACCAGATATCACCTGCAAAACTTGAAAAATGTGCAAATGATGGACCTTGCAACTGCAGAATGTACATGTACGTCGATGGGTGTCAGTGTGAAAAAAAGTTCTGACATACCCATAAGTTGACAGGACGCGGCGGGTTAAGATCATTTTATTTTCTTGTAAAGAGAAGATTGAGAGTACAACACTTTCATTGAGCATATTAATTTTGCTGTTCTTATCTAAAATACGTGGAATCATGTCAGGGTCGTCCATGGAAACAGAAAGGCCTGCCACAGTCATTTTGGCAGCATTTTCTGTGGCTCACATACTCGGTAAATAGCACCAGAACCATTACATCATTTCATCGATCCGCTAGCATCTGCCTCAATTCTTTCTTTGAACAGCTTGATAATATTGTCTCTGATGATGTCTGTTTACAGCTGTTAATTGGAATAGACCTCAGTGCCCTCTCTACATCTCCGGTAGCTGCAGACAACCGAGCCCTTTCATTCACAGTTTCATTCTTTGGTTTCATCGCCAGTCCTCGTTGCCTATGTTCGGTCCTATCATGATGCAGATTGGTGAGGGGATTTTCCTTTTCTTTCTGCAGCTCCTTCAATTCTTGCTTCAAGATGCCAGCAATATGATGTCGAGGATATATGGAAAGTAGCCTCAGTAACACTGATATTTATCTTCCGAAGTTTTCAGTCACCATAAATATGTCAAGAGCTTCTCAAAAGCACCTTGACTCTGTCTGCAATCTCAGTCTCCATATATGATCCGTCAGTATCAGCATCGCAGCTGTCGCAGTACCATCAGCTTCCAGGCTGTCCCTTTTGCTTGAAACTGTAATTAATCATCGTCCTCAAGGCCTACACATGAGATGCGATGCCAGTCACCCCAGGGCCAACATTTTGGCGCCTTGGCTGTCCTTGCAGTAGACTTTCTGCATCCCAGGCATCAAGTCTTATCAGCCTTGTCTAGTTCAATGAGGTGTTTGAGTAATGCCAGCAGCAATAATGCTGAAATTAGCAGACGCCCAAAAGAATGGATACCGAAAAGAAAGACAAAAGAACAAAAGAAGACAAAGACGAACTGATAGATATTAAATAGTCCCTCTTTGTTTAGTTCTACCTGAACAACACCCTAAGTGCTGAAGCACATCCTTAACCCGCACCGCAGCAAGCTTACACCGGATCATTCTGAGGACTGTGTGATGCTCAAGGTATCAAAATATTCACCCGAAATATCAACTCTGGATAAAGGGTAGCAGGGGCAAGGATCACGTTAGGGAGGTTAGTAGATATATTTATAATTTATTCTAAATATTCATTTGACAATGTTTGTTGTATCACCAAAAGTCATACCTACCTATTCAGTTATTCGTTATGCATACAAAAATGTAATATACACCACAATAAGACGTTTGAATGTATATTATATATGTTCACGATGTATATTTCTCATTAAAGCCACTTCACTGTCGCTACAATGGTAAAAAAATCTTACCTAGCACGCAGAGTGGCGAAAAAATTAGCATTAATTATAAACTGGCACACTTTGTTCAAAAGGTTGCTGACCTCTGAACTAGAGTAATTAAAGTAACAGTAGTCGGTGAAAAATACGATGAGAGAGAGAGAGAGAGAGAGAGAGAGAGAGAGAGAGAGAGAGAGAGAGCAACTTTCCTCAACATAGCGTACCTCTCTGACAGCAGCAAGAAATTATCGTTATCCCATTACCATGCCGGCTCAGGCCAGGATGAAGGCAAGTGTTGCAATAACCGCGCTTCACAGGATTGTAATGTATTATCTTCTCTTGTCAAGTATTGCCTTGCTACGTGTTCTCCTCATCAAGTACCATACCTTATGTGTAGTCCCTGTTTTTTTCTTCTGTGTATTCCTTGTTTAATGTAATACTTTACTATGTTTCCTCTTTTTTAACGGTGACTATTTTATGTTTGCTATTTGTATATATTTTTCTTTGTTACATTGCGATACTGTGTTTTCTTGTCTCACACAAAATAAGCTTTATATTTCTCAGTATTTTCTTTGTATTATCCTCCCATGCGGATCTCTCCTCCTTTAAGTAACATAAATTTTCTGTTTCTCTGCATTAGCTTGCTTTGTTTTCCTATTGCTTTATACAGTAACTAATATCATTTCTTGTTTTCCTGTACATTTTACTTTCTTTCGGAATATCACTGTTCACGAAAANTTTCTCACGCGTACTTTCTGTGTGAGTTGGTACACCCCCCCCTTTCTCTCTCTCTCCCTCTCTCTCTTTTTCAATTAAGAAAGATAGATAGATAGATAGGTAGGTATAGATAGACGGATAGATAGGCAGATATACAGACAGACAGAGAGATAGATGTATATACGAGTATGTATGTGTATAATCTTTATTTTGACATCAGCATTTAATTGTTTTCATAAATTCACATTTTTTATTCTTCTTGTCTTTTCTTGCCTCTCGTGTGATAACTAATCATAACCACTAACAAAGTGCTTGTTTGGCGAGAATAATAGGGTTGGTAATGTGTGGACAGAAGTGACTGCTAAAGCTAAATATTCAGGCATAATGAAACAATTATGTTGTGTGGCACGTGGGTGGTGGGGGCTGGGGCGTGAGGGATGAGGCTGGGGACACGTGATCTACAGGAAATACAGTGAAGCAGAGAATACAGTATAGTGGATTATCAAGTTATATATCTGTGCCAACAGTATATATTACAGTATAACCAAAATTTGATTTATCACAAAATTCTCTCTCTCTCTCTCTCTCTCTCTCTCTCTCTCTCTCTCTCTCTCTCTCTCTCTATCTATCTATCTATCTATCTATCTATCTATCTATCTATCTATCTATCTAACCAACATGGAATGGCAGCACTGGATATTGCTTCTGTGTCTGGGTGTGAGTAAGCAGCTTAACGCTGAGCCGATCCACAATTCTTGTAACTGTTCGGAAATTGTTTTCATTGGAGCTACATATTTTATTACAACTAAAATTGGTTCTCCTCTGGGTAATTTATTTCTGATCATTAGTTAATTTCTGTATTAATAAAACTTAATCAAGGGGTTACTGATGTCAGCTTTTCACAGACTAATTACCTCAAGTGTCGCGCTAATTGGAATAGAAGCCCATAATCTGACGGTAACTAAATGATCGGATATCATAATGTGAGTGATCAGAACGATATGATTACGTTTCCATACAGTCTAATATTTAGGGAAATTCCTACAAAAACTTGAAATTCCGCATTAAATAATCGTTGCTTAATGATGTATGCTGTATTGCATATCATGAGAAACAGGAAGTTTCTCGTTTGTGGTCTCATAAACGTTCTTATTTTGCTGGACAAACTGTGAGGCAGGATTGAGGCCCAGGCTGTTTGCAATTGAAGCAAAATGAAAACATTATGGATGCACTTAAGGGGTGTCGGTCAATCTCACATGCGGTGGGACACGATTATCTCTGCTACCGGTGTCTGCGATGTCGGCGTGTCCACACCTCCACTTGTGAGGGAGGATGGTAATCATCAATTGTCCCAAGGAGAATGCTGGCATTTCTAATGAGATTCATTTTATATCCCAGTCTTATTGTCCTGATGTAAAGCTTTCTACATGTTAAATCGGTAAAATATTTACTTCATGACCTAGACTCATATGGCGGTAAAGGTAAGAGGTAAAGAGGGGGGGGGGGGGGGTGTAAGCACCATGAGGAGCTTAGCTGAAGTGCTTAAATTCGTAACTTAGGCCTATGAGGCTCTGGTGGTTTTTTCACTCAATATCCTGGGATATAAGGCCAATGCGCCATCCAAGTTACCATAGTTACCTTTATTTTACCTCCCAACCCATAAAGAGTTGTTGGATATCTGAGTCGAGTGACGCCAGCCGCCCGCACCAGGATTCAAACTCCGGCAGCTTCTCAGTTAGTGACACTGAACCCTCAGCCACGAATATGGCAGCATTAATCCAAGTGGCATATATTCCCATTGTTCCTTATACAAATAGGTCATATTTTCGTCCCTAAAGCTCTCTAAAATCTTTAGTAAATTAGTTAGGTCGAGATCTTTTCCTCCCTGTTCAAGGACTGGAAATTGGACACTCTTGCATAGATCTTCCTTTGCCACCTTGTGTCCCACATAATATCGTCCTCTTGCAATTACACCAGTTCTTCCAAAACCATACGAGAACTAGCGGCCAAGCTCATAAGCAGATTTGTTTAACGCTCTGATTTTCTTCCACATCTCCAGTCTGGATTTCGTAATGGCCGTGTTATGTGTGACGCCCTTTTTATTCTGGTGACTACTCTATTTTTGTCCCTTGATTATGGTCATGAAAGTCGTGTGCTTGGAGCTGACTTCCAGGTGTGCCTTTGTTTGAGTGAGTCATAAGACTTGTATTTAAAATTAACACATGTGTATAAATGGGGCATTTCTCAGTAACATTAGAGAATTCATAAGTAACATGTCCCAGTGTGTTGTTATTGGTGGCCAGCATAGTGATCAAAGAAATATCATTTCAGGAGTTACCCAGGGAAGTGTTCTGGGTTTATTATTTTGAAAAATTTATCCTCATGTTAAATTGACTGGTTTAGAAAATGGTTAATAACCCCAGTTGACGACGCCATTTAATTTCCAACCATTCTTGTACCTGCTAGTAAAGTTAAAGGTTGTTTTTGAAGGTGTCAAATCAACTTTCTCTCTCAGGGAAGAAAACATTACTCCTTGCTTGAGCTTTAAGGGTTAGCTCAACCATTTTTATTTATTTATATATTTATTTTTTTTGGGTGAGGCCACGTAAAGGAAAATGTGTTGAAAAAATAAGCGTCGCACACTATACGAGCTAAAAGAAATAGTTATTATGAAAATTGCACCCATCGAGGAAGAAAATTAAATAGCATACAGTTTGCTACTGGGGATCACTAGGTTTAATTATCTTTACATGTTCAGGTTGGCCATTTTCATAATTCCTCGTAATTGTGGATATATGGTAATGAAGTGATAAAATTAGGTACTGAGTTTTGCTAAAGTATGCACATTATTATTTAAAATAGTGATATTAACAGTGAATCATCCTGTTCTAGCAGTATGCATGGTAAAAATTAAATGTTCTGTTCACATGTGTAGCACCCTTAAAGAGGACAATGCAGCCATGCTATTAAGCAAGCCGTCATTTCTCCAGGAGAAGGCTGTTATCTAGTGTTGGGGAGTGAACTTGTACACCCTTGGAGAGTCAGTTGACGTCACCTCCCAGAGTTTATTGGTGACAAGAAGTAAATTCCAAATATAATAACACATGATTAATATAGAAAAGTTACCAAGGTACAAATTAATAATCTTGGAATGGGAGAGGCCCTATTGGTGCAGAAGAAAATGTAGCTTCGGCCAATCTGCCTGTCTGATTAGTTCTTCTTATTCTATCGTGCGGCAGCACCCAACAAATGAATATCCATTAACTGTAATGGCCAAGGACTAGAATTCATCTTATAATATTCCTAAACCAAGGGATGGAGGGAAACAAAATGTACATGTGCATTAAGAAAAATCTATAAAGAGCTGCTAATCTACCATCCGTTGAGTCCAATATCCGACCAAATAATTTCGTAAATAAGTTTGGTTCACTCATACTAAGCTATGCCTAAGTAAGCCCCTAATATATGCATAAGATATGATTTCTCTCTCTCTCTTTCTCTCTTATGTGTTTCACAAGCTGAGGCTGTTTGGATATCGAACCCATATTCCTGTGTCAGAGTACGTCATCCTACGGTATGTCTGGGATAATGGTGATGGATTTGCTGGCTACAGAACATAGTCTAAACAATGTACTTCCAGACGCCTTAAATGAAATTTGAATTTTATCAAATATATTAAAATAATACTAGTTCGATGCTATGAACTATTTAAGCAGTCTAAGATTATTTAGTAAATATGCCTTTTTAGCATGAAAATGACACTGATGAAGGTCCTATTGATGACAAAATTGTACACTGTAAAACTTCACGTGTATGATGTCACCTCCGTGGTACAGTACATACACAGTTATATGACTGTAAGATAAAAATCACATGATTATATTTACATACGGTACAGAACATAAAGATTGTCCTTCCATTGTTACGTCAAGCATCAGTAACAGAAAAAAAAACCATACCAACATATTGAGTCGAAAGACGGACTATTCAATGCAAATACCTTCCACACCTCACTAGAGTCACTAAAACAGCTACTTTCACTTCCTGAAGGGTAAAACTGATTTGTAACAATTAAAGTGGCTGGCACTTCAGCATGTAAAGATTGAGGTTATGGAAGGCTGGCGTCCACACAGACTAAAATCAGGAAAAAATCAGTTAAAACCTACATAGACTCAGCATGGCAGACTGCATGAATTAAATACTGGATGTGGGGGCTACTGCGCAGAGACACAGCTTAACTCCAACAATACACAGTGAAACCAAAGAAGCTGATGCCACGTACAGAAAAATAAACATCAAAACATTGTTATTTTAGACCCACTGACAATTATTCTTAGGCTTAGGTCAAATTTGTTTATTCGTCACACACACACACACACACACACACACACACACACACACACACAATCTTAAAAGTAAAAAACAAAAACGACTCAGTGCTAAATATATGTCTATGTGGGATATAGATGGGGAGACTAAGCTAAAAAAGTGAGCTTTGTTCTGAGTAGAAGTCAGTAATTAATATAAGTAATGTGTTTATCTTTGAGGAAGTGGGTAATATGCATTGAAATATTCATATTTTTTTTCGTGCATTGTGTAGGTCTCAACATGAGCTGTATCGTACTGGAACCATATGGAAAAATATCAGTGGCACTCGAGGTTGTGGTTGTATATTTTAAGCTGATTATGGCTTTTTTCATTGTGGGATGGGGTGGAGGAGCTTATGTGAAGTAGGTGTTGGAGTGAAGGTGACGGGGGAACGGAATCCTCATCAAAATATAATAACAAACTAGTCTGACTCGGATTTAATGTTTGCTTTGAAAATAGCCAAAGCTAAGGTTAAGCAACATCCAAATAAATAGACATAATTCTTCTGGGAAGAACAAGATGTTTAACCCTTCCTGCAAGGTGTCTACTCTTTTTTCCTTTTAGTTTTGCTGTCGCCAAACGACTTTACATCTTGTAGAAAATGATTTACATCTATATTTGTTGTTCTTTTAATTATGAAAGCCCTCCCTCCCCTAACTTGACTAATCGCCAGATTGTACCTAGAATATTTATCACCAGATTTTAGCAAGGCGGAGTGGTAATGTTTTTGCCAGCGTCTGTATGTGTGTGTGTATGTCTGTCTGTCTGTTTGTCTGTGTATCTGTTCCTAACATATCTCGAAAAGTTGTGGACAGAATTTCATCAACCTTTCGGGAAATAGCAACCATCTGGATGTGCAGAAGCCTATTACTTTTGGTGTGGATTTGATCAATGACGGCCGAATGCCAGCAGCCATATGTTTTTTAATATGAACTTGCTTTTGCGAAGCACGGCGACTGAATTCCCTAGAGTTTTGTAAATTTTCTTTGTAGGCAATTTGTACTCTATCCAACGACATATTATGGAGGGCAGTTAGCATTCGGCCCCCGACTGCTTTTGTTTTAATCATT
Source organism: Birgus latro (assembly GCA_018397915.1). Taxonomy (NCBI): domain Eukaryota; kingdom Metazoa; phylum Arthropoda; class Malacostraca; order Decapoda; family Coenobitidae; genus Birgus; species Birgus latro. Next base: position 30,514 of record JAGKTI010006423.1, read on the forward strand.
AGATATGGTAGTGAAAGGGTTAAAGGGATAAAGCCTGATGAAAATCACTACCATGGTTGGTGTTGTGGTGTGACTGTAGTGACGTTTGTATGACACGGACATCACTCAGCAGCAAATAACCATTCACTTGTCTGTCACGTTAAGCGGACAAAGGATCAGTAAAAATAAAAATAAAAAAGGAAGTATACTGAACAGGCTTGTGTATAACTTGTACCATGCAGAGAACATTAATATCGCGATAGTAATACCATCTAGTGCCACTTGAATTAATTTAACCTTATCCTAAGTACGTTTCTGTTTAACTTAAATTCTTTTGACTGTTTTAAATGTTATGTTAAATTTTTAAACTGGTATATCCAAGCATTTGTACTGCTAACGCTGTTATTATTCATGGTCACAGTGGCTCTGGTTAAACAACACCTCCTCAAGAGAATGATCGTGTAAGTTTATAGCATTTATGGATCTACAGCTGGGTTTCTCAGCCTGGGGTTCGCAGGAGGGTTTCCAGTGGGTAATTAGGTGGCTGATGATCATGTATTAAAATCTACTGAGAGAAAGAGAGAGAGAGAGAGAGAGAGAGAGAGAGAGAGAGAGAGAGAGAGAGAGAGAGAGAGAGAGAGAGAGAGAGAGAGAGAGAATACGAAGGTAATAGGTGCACATATCTGGTTGGTTCACGTTCAATCAATAGTTGTGAATGAGGATCTGGGGACTGTCTCAGTACAGTCAGCTAGATGAAACTGATGCACGAACTTTTTGTCCCACTGTCTCCAGATTTTTTTTTTAACCTAAATGAGGTATGTTCATATAATCTCTAATAGTGTGCTGATGTTTTAGTTAATATGATATGTATGGAAGTGATTTTTTTTTGTCACTGTAGTAATGATTATTTTTCTTAGTGATGTTGTAGCATTTTTGAAACTCGTGTTTATGACTGTGGTCGTACGTGTGGCTACTCAGCAGCAAATTTTAGAATTTATTGGTGTTGGCGGAGGTATGCACTCTCCGAATGCTTTCTAGTTGCTGTTTGTACTGTTGACCCTGATGGTAATATGGCTACCAATGGTTGATTTTAATGTGTGATCTTACGACGGTGGTGATAGTACGAGTGCCTGATGGCAGTCTTATTGTTTGAGCCTTTGTTTTTAAGAATGCCTGAACTTATTTCAACTGTGGTATGAATACATGAATGTGTATCTACTGAGTGATCTAACGATGGATTACTCAAAAACTAAAATAAAGATCTGGACCAAATTTGGTGTGTAGATAGCCCGTGTCCCAGGGAACAATTGATTAACTTTTGGGACAGATCCGCATCGTATGACAGATTCTGGATCCGGAAAACATTTTTTGTGAAACCCCAACCAGTGATGAGAAAACCTAGCCCATTAAGAAGATTGGTTTGGAAATTACGTTGCCCTTGTCGGAGAGATGCGCTCCACTGAGAGCCCCTCTAGTTAGCAGTGTTTTTTCAACATGTTGGAGGGTCCTCTTGTAGATCACTAACAGCTGATTTAAGCATACTCTAATCGTTATACTGTTTCTTTCCCCAACTGGGATTCGAACCGAGGACCATTGGCACTGCTGGTCACTTGTCTGCCCACTCAGCCATCACCTACACTGTCACATTATGATCTATCTGGTGCGTAGAGCCGGGAATTGGTCTATCTCGACGTAAGGCACGGGTGACCGGTCGCGCGTCTCCCCAAGTGACAATATTTGAACATTAAACTGCAATCAAGCCTCAGATGGAAACTGTTATGTCCCAGCTCGATTGGACTCCATTAACTTATTTGACCAACAGGATTCCATTTGAATATATGGTTACTGTTCATCGAGGTATAATATGTTTTCCTCGATTGCAAGAATCTCTTTAATTGCTACTTGGTGCAGAGTGTGCACTGAGACTGCATTATATCGTGTGAGTGGATAGTGACATATATTGCACACACACACACACACACACACACTCGGGTCATAATCAGTATTTCGGAAAATGTATTTATTTCACATTTCCAATAAGCGTTACATAATGCAACAGTGGTAATTACTATTGGCTGGTCACGGAATTCTGATCGCAGTCACAAATGTCGAGAGAGAGAGAAAAAAAATGAAAATAGCTAAATACTTAAGGAACCACAGCCGCCAGGCCCCATTTTCCCGCAGGAAATTAATGCTTGCCGTCCCACTCAATGGTTTTAAGCTGCGTTCTTTCCCGACTCTCAGTGCCAGTGTGGAGAGATCGGCACACTGGGATGTGTGGCCTACGGATAAATATTCACTGAACTGGGCACTGAAGGGATGGAAGGGAGAAGTGGTTGTGAGATAGAAGCAGAGGAGGAGGTAAAGGAGATAGGACATAAGAGAATGAGTGCTAGGAGAGAAATAGAGAGACTAATTGCAAGAGGGAAGAGGGAAGGAACAGAGACGATGAAACGGAGGAATACAGGAGGAAAACAAGAGGGAGGAGACGTGGAGGGAAGCAGAGGTTTCTCAAGCTATGAGACATGAATGGGAAACGTGAACTAGAGATAATGAAAACACTGCGTCCAGAAAGAGAGATGGGAGACTAAGAGAACTGAGAGAAAGAGAACTGGAGAAAAAACATGGGTGAAAAATAATTGGACGGAAGAGGAAGCAGCGAGTAGAAAGTACAAAGAGCGCCGAAGGGAGAGAGGTGGAAACAGCAGCTTATTTGGTGAGGCAGCAGGATGGAGGAGAGAGTTTCCCAGATATACAGAACTGACTTATGCGAATGCTGGAGGAGCTAAAGGTTAGGAAAGAATGAGGTAATTCGATTTTCAGAGTCATCTATCAAAGGTCAATGTCACAAGGCGAAGTCAAATTGTCAGCTTTTATACCTATATGGACACGGCTGTTGCAGTCTCTGAGTGCTCCTACTTTTCACTTTAGCTGCTTTGATACTTAGTTTTCTGGTCATAGTCTGATGGGTTTTCTTATCCCCTACACCCTCCCCCTTTGTTCTTTTAGTATTACTGTTCTTGCTTTGTGGGATGCAAGCTTGCTATTTTTTAGTGTCCTGTTTCTTCTTTCCACTTCACATAGCTTCTCTTCTGGCAGTATTGTAATTATTGGATTGTAATGTTCATGAAGCATATAGATGAGGGTACAGCGTGGGATGGAGTCAATACAGATGGACTATTGAACTAAATTAATTACTCACTTCTTCCTGTACATTTCTAGTTATGGTAATTACATATTTTGTAGAAAATTATATTCATTTCATATAATCAATGAATTGAATATTATATATGTTTGCTGTTACCCAACCAGAAGGGGAAAGTTAGCTCAGTCATTGCAAGTTCATGTAATAAGATTAAGTTATGTAATCATGTCTTGAACAGGAAAAAATAAACAAGCAGCCTTACAAACAACTCAGGCTCCAGGAAGTTTATGAATATGACTCCAGACACATACTTTAACAGATGCAACTTCCAGCTGTCAGTGACACCATTCAGCGTAATCAGAAGAGCTGCCGCATACAAACACTATGGCCTCGGTTTGTACCTTTGTCCTCCGTGCTTTTGTTTTTTCTGCGCTCTTTTTACTCACCATGCACACACTCAGCCGTATTTTTGTTGACACAGGAGACTTTCTAATGCCTCTTCCTTCCTTAGTTACTTGTTTTGGACTTAATGGGGTAAGATTCTCACGGTTGTTTTTCTTTAACCCTCAGAGTTCATCGGTCCTACTGGAAGCACTGTGAAGGTGAAGGTGATGATCCTTTTGAAAGACTGCAGGATATTTCTAATTTTTGCTCTCGATTATTGCCCCCAGACTCTTCTTACTAATGCTCAGTGATTGAGTCACTTGGGAACCCTCAGCCTGTCTGAATGTGTTGCACCACTCAATCACTCACTGGCCACAACAGAATGAGGATGTTGCCCAGTTTCTCCCAAGTACCCCCATCCCTTACTGTCCAACCAGGCAGGAAATACTCCCAGCCAACCAAGTAGCACCACCTAGCACCCAGTTTTATTTCTGACAGCAATCCTAGAGATAAACAGGTGGAAGTGAGGGAAAAAAGGGTAGTACTGCAGGGTGTGTGATTATATGTGCTGAGTGAATATTCGGCCATTGTATGGAAGAGTAGTTCCATGCTTATCACACCTCCAAATGATTCTTAGTGTCAGAAAACTTTTTTTTTTAATATTACGTGTAAATATCCTGGTTTAGCATGTACAAAAATATGAAATTAGTGTAATAGAGAATAGGGAGACAGTGATGAGTGACATGAAGGGCAGCATACAGTAGCAAAAGTGAAAGTGCCAGTCGTTATGAGTCATTACAGATTGTTATAGTTTAATCAGACAAAAGAAAAATACTTACATGGGCAGAAAATTGGAAAAAGAGTAAATAAGTAATTATTTTTTATGGTCGTGCTATTTTATTCCTCATGTGGCATCTGTATACGAGTAAATATGTTACTTCTGTACAATGTCAATGACTCGGTAGTAGAAGTGAAAAACTATAAAACCATACTAACTCAAAGTATTTGGAGGGAAAGCTCTCTTAGTTATGAGGCTGTCCGAATTGTAGCAAATTAATTTCGAGTAGCCTCAAAAAATATAAAATGTGTGTTTTGGGAGGTTATAGCAAATAAAAATCAAATATCCATGTCTTGGTTGGATAGACTTATGTCAGGGGGTAGACATGGGTCGAAGACCAAGAGTATTTTTAGACGACTGCTTTCCCGTGTATCTTAATATTGTCTGTCAAAAAGCAAATAATTAGTAGGAAATTATTTACATGTATCTGCAGGTACTAAAGGTAAATTTCACCACAGCAGGAGCAACAGCCAGTAAGGATTTTGTATTTTTATTTTTATTAATGAAACGTGAGAGGAAGATGCGTAGGTGGGTATAACTACATTCCAAAACTGGTGACTTAATACGCAATTTACATAACACGAAGGAGAAAGTCTGACGGCGTCACCCTGGCACTCTCTGCGTGCATACTTACATAAAAGTTATATCATTTTCAACAGAAGGACTTACAGGCACTATGGATATTTTGTTATTTATTAAAGTGGAAGCAAAATATTTTGATGGATACGAGTCGAACCGAAAGCAGGAGACCAGCTACGCAAATTACATAACGTAAAGCAGAAAGCCTGGCATCACCATCATGTATATTGAAGTTAACTTTTTATTCTTTTCCACAGAGGGAGCTATATACACTGACAGTATTTTGCTATATATTAAAATGAAACTGGAATGTGTGGAAATGAATAGAGCATATAGCAGGCGACCAGCTACATAGCTACGTCAAACAATGGAGACAGGCTCTTACGGAAAGATTTTACTGTTTTTTCCATAAAAGTACTGTATCTACAAACATCAAGAATATTTTGTGATATTAAAACTGAGAGTGACAGTGGTTGTCTAGACCAAGCACCGGTTACATTAAACAACTCGTACTGGGGTTTACATCAAATTTATCGTCCTAGATTTTTGTATGAGTAACGTGAGGTATACGTTAGAGGGGTCGAGTTTGAAGAGTTTTACTGTATCTAATGAAAAACAAAAATACAAGGAAAGCGTTAGGAAAAATGTTACGACTACGTAGTGTGCCAAGTGCAATGCTGGCCTTTGTATGAGAGAGTGCTTCCCTGCCTACAACACCTCTGAAGGCTTCTTAAAATATTATGAATATGTGTAAATTCCCTAGTTTGGTCTGTGCGAAAAATAAATAACAGTGAGTATGGAGACAAGGATGAGTGATATTGCAGCAATGACGTAACTAATTGTCTGGTCTCTAATTATTTGTGTTACAAAAAAAAATGTTTTGCCTTACTAGCAACAATGCCACTTTACCTTGCTTCCTATCCTGAAAAGATACAAGAATTTTGTATGATTTTAGGGATGACGAAGATGGCAATACTTTCACTTTGTCAGAGTTGCAACACGAGTTCTGAAATTTCTATAAAACTAGTTGGCATGTGCAGACAAAAATGGCATATGACACATTTTTGTCTACGGCAGTAGTTCGAAAGATATGTAAGTACAGTACTTTATTTAAATGGTGTTCGGAGCTGATTTAGCCAAGAAAAGAAATATTCTCAGGTTGTTGACTAGGAGAGGTAAAAGTGTGAAGTAAGGCTCTGGTCAAAGATGAGTTAAAACCTTTTGGGGATGGAGTATTCATGCCACCACTGCTGTTGTGGAAATTTTCCCCCATTGAGAGGTGTTCAGGGTTGGACTGGCTCATGCGTACCACTCGGATATAATTGGCATGGAAAGAAACCTGGATTTTAACCACAAAATTTTGGTTTAATGATTGGAAGTGTTTTTGAAACCGAAAAAATAACACTAATTTTGTTGGTCACTGGTCCCTTATCAACACCATAATTTGTCACTGCATCTGATGCCATGCACAGTTGTATTGTAATAAAAATATTTACTATTTATATAAAGGTGATAAATAATGATTCTAATACAAGGAAACTAATATCCCATGTCTCAAAATTCACGAAATAGTGCCTGCCTACGTGGAACATTTCAGTAAGTAAACAGAAAGATGGTGAATAACATTAATATTTAACTTGGCTGTAATTTTATGTGAAACTAATGGAAGCTCATGAAGTTAACTTTCTTGTTAATTTCATGAATTGATAAATACTGGTATCAGTAATACGTGTAAATGGTCAAACTAGTAAGTGGCAACTGCCAGCGACCTCGAAGGAAACCATCATTCTCCACATTAAGCATGACAGAGGGCATTGCAATGTATAGACCAAGGACGGAAGATTACACTACTTTTATGTTGCCCTTTGTGCCCGGAAGCAGCGGCACTCCAGTGATCTGCCCGTCGTAATCCAGGGTCCGGCTTCCTCAATAACCGCTCCTAAGTTAGCTTTAAACTAATAGTATATTTATTAGCAATTAATATAGTGAGAATTAGTTTGAACCTGGAATGGTCGCGAGAGGCGAGATGGCCGTTCATAGTCAACCCCTCAAAAGCTGAAAACATCTTTAAATACCCCCTCCCCCCAAAAAAAATGGGAAAAAAACACGAAAACTGATTTCCTTTTCCCAATAACCCACAGTACCTTTTAGGCATATAACTAACACTTATATTCTACCTTTAACCAAGTGTGGTGATGTAATACAAGTGACTGTTACGCACTTTGTGACACTATCAATAAACCAGTGTATCATACTGAAGTGCCATAGTGGAGGAACCTAAGTATCGCCTGTATTGGCAGTGAAACGTAAGGGGTGTAATGGACCTGGACGACGTAATAGTGGACACTGTTTCATTACTGTATATATTCTTATCAGGTCATCAGGTAATGGAAAAACTAATGTCTGAATTTAGACAATATTGTTATAGCAATACTACTTTCTTTACTGTCTGGACATTATTGCTTCTAATGCAACCTCTTCATTTCTTAGTTCTGCAAGTCGGGGTTCTCTTTCCTGCCCTTCACTAATAACTCCAGCCCACCGTCTCCTCGCTGGGGCCTCGTTTATTTAGTTAACAGATCACTTGGCTGCCATGATGTGCTGTTGGGGGAGTGACGGTGGTTATATCTCACAGTCGTCAATAGTGTTCTGACTGATAAACGTAACATCACTTTCGTACTATTCCTCCCCTTCTTCCTTGTAATCATCACCCTCAGCACTTTTTCATTTTACCAGGTGGGAAGAATGTATAAACTAAAAACGGAAAATTCTAATTGCATCCAGTAAAATTGGTCACACTTCCATTCACACACTAACCTGTCTTTTGCCCGACTCTGTTTATTTTGAAGGGTGGCCACTGCAAATAAATTGACGGTGTACACGTCACTACGTAAAAAATAAACATTTTCTCTTGACACGTCACACACCAGTCACACATACCTTTCCTCTCTACCATGTCCTTGGATTTCCTTTCGTCCATCCAAACTCTCGTACATTCTGAGTCTCTAAGTCTCCATTCGGTTCATGTAGTTTAAGTGTATGTCTGAATTATCTGTTATGAAACGTAATAAATAGATTAAAAATGATATTTAGATAAATAAATAAATACATTAGCCAAGCATCTTACCATGATATGTCCCCACCATCCACAACCATCCCACCATCCACAACCATCCCACCATCCAACCAAATTATCTCCACCCAGTTTACCATGTCCACCGTCGCCTGCTTACTTCGGCATCTAAGAAACTTAAAAGTCTCTATTGACAATATGGCTCCTACAAAAAAAAAAAAAAAATCACAGGGTTTATTCATCGCACTCAGCCTCACTATCCATTTCACCCACCTACGTTCACTCTGTCTGCCCATCTCATTCTCCTTACCCTTACAGCATCCATCCTCAAACTGCAGACTATACTTGCCCTGGTATGCCTCGTCATATCGTACTTGTAGATATAATATATCGTAACTGTCACCGAGGTATTGTAGCAGTGAGTGGATTTGTTGGGATTTTACGAAGGAGGAAAATGTTCTTTGTACTTGATGACTATGGCAGGAGAAAGATAAAGGTGAGTCTAGGGTTTGACTATAGTTTATTTTCTTCAAAGGGAATATCTCAAGAGTAATATAGTAAGTCTCACAGGGTATAATGAGGTGAGAGCTACTAGCTAACCCGCGCCCTCTCCCCCTGCCTCTCCCACAGTGCCTCTCTCTCTCTCCTAAAACCTCTTCTGCTGCTTCTCTCCCATTTCCTCTGTATATGACTGGTTGTCACGTATAAGGCACGGTTGTGTGGAACCTTCCCGAGCCTCGGGACTTTCCTATCAGGCGTCCCATCTTTGCTGTGTATGGCATTCCTGACTGAGAGAATGTGCGAACGCCACTTCCTCTAGCCCTACACATGACTTTCATCTAACCTCAAGATTACATATGTACTGTACGTTATGTAGTGTTATGATATTTTAGAGTCATGACACTCATACAACATTGTTTCGGCAGTACACCCTCTCTTTTTCGTACACTCCACTCAGTATTTATATAACGTGGTCAATGCCATAAAAAAATATTAACAATAATTTTTCTACCAGCTGCCCGTGTTTACAGGATATACTTCTGTCTTCATCATCATCCCAGAATCATTCAAGCCAATACTGCCCACTCGTTTTTACCCATACCCAGGCAGTCCTGGAAAATCACAGCTGATACGTCTCAACTATCACAACACTAGCAAGGAAAATTTTTGACTCGGACTCTCACAGGCAAGACGTGAACCGATCTAGACTGAAATAAACTGACTTCATGAAATCTAAGAGGGCTGAAAAAACCATAAATCTCAGAGATAGCAATATTATTTGACACGTGCCTTTGTCTTAAGTCAGTGTAATTAATGGGAGGTGACCTGCAGGGTTCTGTGAGGAAACAACTTGGCTGATAATATGTAGGCACAGAATTATTTGGGTTTAAACATGGCAGAATGAACTATTATAACAAGAAATTATTTTAACTGACCTAAATGTAGAAGAACATAGCTAAACATAATAGGGAAATAATGAAGAAAAGCTTAGAAAATCTAAAACATGACAGCTTTCGCCATTCCATGTGAATAAATGTGTGATCCAATTTTATTAAGCAAGTCAAAAGAAGGTAGAGAAAAGTAGTTGCAGAGAGAGCAATATTTTTGTAAAGGAGGGGGAAAGGCTGAGGTTCACTATCAGGTAAAAGAAACTGTTATTTGGTAGCAAAATGGAACTAAATAAATAATTCTGAAGTGATATAAGCGTGTGTGGAACCGATATCGCGCGTGCTCCAGGTCCTGGATTCTACTTCGTTATGCGTGCTGCGGTATAGGATCCGTGTGATGCTAGTTCCTATTGACACCCAGGAAATGTTTGTTACGCACTAGTGTATGGATCACCAAGGCGGGTCAAGTTCGGGAAGGTTACGAAAGAGTAGGTAAAGTTAGTGTAAGTTATGAGAGATTAGGTTTTATTGGGTTATTTTATGCAAGGAAGGAAAGGCAGTGAGGAAGGATTAAAAGGTGATAATGAAGTGAACATTAGAAGAAGAATTAAATATTGATACTTGACATGCTCAGGCAAAAGAAAAAGAAAAAATATAAGTGACAAAGGTCATTCAAGCATTTTCACAGACTGCGACTCGCATCAGTAAAACTGCAGTGGTGGTCAATAGCTTCAGTTTAAGATAATCAACACACCGAGGCCCAAACCAGAGCTCAAGGATATCTTAGCTGAACCCAAGGGATCTTGATTGCTGACTATGTATATCATCGTTTACACCACGCACTCAATATTACACACACACACACACACACACACACACACACACACACACACACACACACA
>JAGKTI010006424.1:12350-40798 GCA_018397915.1 Birgus latro
TTACCCTACTGTAGAAACTTAATAGGTTAGTAACACATGATCTTCCTTCCCTAAAACCAAACTGTCTTGGTGTTATCACTTCATTTTCTTCTAAATACTTTATCCATCTTTTTCTAATAACTTTCTCACAGATTTTACAAACAATACTAGTAAGTGACACAGGTCTATAATTAAGTGGATCCTCCCTATCTCCTCCCTTAAAGATTGGCACAATACTTGCTCTTTTCCAATCTTTAGGTAACTGTCCATTTTCAAGCGAGGTCTTGATGATGACATAAACTGGCCACACTAACTGGTCGGCACATTCCTTCAGGATCCATCCAGCCACACCATCTGGTCCCATTGCTTTTCTCACATCCAAATCCTTCATCAGCTGTAGCACCTCATTCATGTCAACTGTAATTTCAGCCATTCTTTTCAGCCTGGGTTCCATTTCAGGCTCCCTAAATTCGTCTTCCAATACATAAACTGACTGCAGCTTGATGTTCATTATTTCACACAAATCTTCCTCTCTTTCGTATATTTCATCTCCATCCCTCAGTCGTATTATACTGTCCTTAACTTTCATTTTGCCATTTACAAACCTATAAAATAGTTTCGGCTCTTTTTTACAGTTAGATACAATATCTTTTTCGTATTTCCTTTCCTCTTCTCTCCGTACCCTTACATATTCATTTCTAACCTGCTTGTACTCCTCCCAAGCCCTTTCACTATACCTTCTTCTCACTTTATTCCATGCTTTTTTTCTTGCCTCTTGTGCCATCCTACATCTGTTGTTAAACCATTCTTTCTTCCTTTCCATTGCTGCAGAAAATTTTGGGACAAACTTAGTAACTCCTGTTTTATATACTTCTAACAAAAACTCATATTTCTCATCAACATTTGTGATCATATTCATTTTACTCCATTCTACATTTTGGAAAAAGTTTCTCAAGGAAGCAAAGTCTGCCTTCCCATAACTGTATCTATTTTCTCTGTGTTTTTCATCTCTTTCTCCTTCCCTCACTCCTACCACATCCATCTCAATTACCAGATGATCACTTTTACCAAAGGGGCAATGGTAGGTTATGTTTCTCACATCATTTGGGTCCTTTGTGAATACTAGGTCGAGCCTGGATGGTTCATCAACACCCCTAATTCTTGTGTTTTCTTTGATCAACTGGGTTAACATGTTTTCCATCATCAATTCCATTAATTTATTTCCCAATGATTCTTCATTGTTCCCAGCATCCATACTTTCCCAATCAACTTCTCTACAGTTAAAATCTCCCATTAATATTATTCTATTTCTTTGTTCAGTTAACATTTTTAGCCTAATAATGGATTCTCTTATTAACTGTTCATAATCTTCCTTTGTCCCATGCCCTAGTTTTGGGGGGCATATAAAAAACTATTAAATACATTTTTTCTCCATAACTGTCCTCTATTACAACTCCCAAAAGTTCAGCCTTGGTATTTTCAATTTCTATATTCTTTACTCTTAGGTCATTACGGGTTAATATCACTATACCTCCCCCAAATTTACCTTCTCTGTCCTTCCTCCAAATCTTATAACTGTTCCAGCCAAATAATTTTGTATCAACATCATGGGGCAATTTAGTCTCTACTAAGCAAACAATTTCAGGTTTATTGTCATTTAAGTAGTCTCCAATTTCCCCTTTCTTAGATATTAATCCATCTACATTACTGAACATGATGCTTAGATCTGCTACACTGTTTTTATCTTTACTCGTTCTTCTCTTTTCATATTCATATCCATCCCCTTTGTTTCCTTCACGTCTACTTCTTCACATACTACTTCCTTGCTTTCATATCCATCACTCTCCAAAAAAAAGTTTTACGTTCTTCCTCTGTCCTCTTGTCATTTTTTTCCTTTACTTGGACCTTCAAAGATTTTAAAACTTCTCTTTCTTCTTCATTCAAATCTTTTCTTACTATAATATTTTCCATCCCTGCCTCTTTACTCAGTTTCCAGATCACCTTACGTATGTCATTTACTACACTTTCTGAAGACATCTTAACTCGAATTGGTCTTGCTTCCCCTTTCTTATACAGCCCTATCCTCCTTACTTCCTCAATTTCTTTTTCCCACTTGTTTCCTTCGGGGTCGATCTTGTTCAATATTTGCCTCACCTGATTTGAGTCTCTCTCGAGTCTCACAGACCTAAATTTTTCTTCCTCCTCCCTGTTTCCAAATATTATCACACATCTTTTCCTTTCTACTGTTTCTCTCACTATTTTCTCTTTTTTCTTCAATATTTTCACAACATTTTCTTTCATTTTTTTCTTGTTCATTTCCCTTTCTTCCAGAATAATTTCCCTTAAACTGACCACTTCTTTTTGTTCTTCTTCCACATGTGCCCACTTTGCCTTTTGCTCTTCTAACACACTACTTACCTTCTCTGTTTTGTTACTACTCTCTTCTAGTTTTCTCCTTAATTCAATATTTTCTCGTTTCAAATTCTCAATCTCCTGGTTCGCTGTCTCATTGGCCTGTATCAGACTCTGTATAGTATTTTCAGGCATGTTTCTTGATACTAGATCTTCCACTTTCTTTTCTAGTCCACTAATTCTCATAATCAACGTTTTAACCAGATCCATTACATTTGTTTCACTGTCATATCCTGGAAAATCCAGTTCCCCAATGTTTACATGGACAGCCATGTTTAAGGTCGGTTGCAGTACTAAACTGAACAGCTGTTCCCAAAAATCCTATAAAAACATTCATGTAAACTTACTGACAATAGTTCTTTACATTTTGGTAGACTATAATAACTTGCAATACTTAAAATTTTGAACAAGACTGGAGACAGAACAATTCCTGAAAACTACTTAGGTTTGTTGAGAGGTGGTTTGAGACACGTCTTCTCGCTGTGGCTGCTGCTGTGTGTGTGTGTGTGTGTGTGTGTGTGTGTGTGTGTGTGTGTATGAGTGTGTGTGTGTGTGTCTGTGTGTGGTGTATTCTCTGTTCCTTGCACCACGTTTGCATAACATATGCGATGCACACAATAGATTTCTCCATGAACATTCGCTGCATGACATACATATATAATGTCATGTATGTGTCAGTGTGTGGCGTATTTTCTTGTCTCTGATCATTATGTAACTTTCTGCTGTCAGTCAATGTATGCAATATTTCTCGGTGAACACTCGCTGCACTATTTTATACATATATTTCACACTGAACCATATGCAATATAAAACACTATCACATGATTCCATTCCAGCCTCCTCCGTTATTCCCTTCCTTACTGTATGGAGTACGAGAGCGCCTGCTCCCTTAGCAACTGACGCATATGTCTATGTATCTCTATGGCATAACATAATGCCTGCTATGGTAGGTCAGTTATTTCACAAATCCAGGCACTATATGTTTCACAGATATAAGTAATGGTTTCACTATAAGGGTAAAATACATCATTTACAGGCATGGTGAGTGGAAACCCCGCTATAACAAACCAGACTCCCGCCTCTAGGCCTAACAGCTGGTAACAGGCCCCAGTGCTTTACAAACAATATATCTATGTTCAATAGACACAATCACTTCACAGTACAGTAAGACCTCACTATAACGGACTAACTGGGGCTCAGGCCAGTCCAAAATATGCGATTTTCCGATAAAAGCGGCATCTGGACTTACCCCTGCTAATCCGGACTTTTTCCGATATATCAGACATTAGTCCAGATTGCATCGGTAGTTTTCACCACCATTGCAGTATCGTACTGTGTTATACCATCACTACATTAATCAAATGGTATAATAATACTGTACTGTGCACTGAAACATGTCTTTTACTTGTCTTATTGTGCTGAACATAGCTGAAGTTGTCAGGCAGTCCGGACTGCTTTCTGGCTATATCGAACTTTTTCCGATATATAGGAGTTTAGTCCGGTAGCTCCTCGAGTCCGATAAAAGCGAATTCCGGTCTACTGAAGTCCGTTATATTGAGGTTTTACTGTATAGTCAAAAACACTACAATCACAATATTTCAATAATGGCTTCAGCCTCGAGTGGGAGGGGGAAAATGGAAGATTTAAAGGGACAACGCATCACACCACGACCCTGCCGTCTGGCTGCTAGTGGAGCACTGAGATTCTGTCACTACGTGCAAGCACATATGAGCCATTGCAGTGTTGCCAAGGTCTTACCTCGGGAGAGACACGTGGCTGCTAGAACGCTACAAATTTTGACGCCAATCGACCGAAAACTTATTTTTTAGTTATTTTTTTTTTGCGTTTTCACGCAATTTGAGGTCCTGTGCTTTGGCACACCACACCACATGAAACGCAAATTGCGGTCCCGTGCGCGAAAGGGTTAAGTTCCAAGCCCCCTCGCTAATTCTTGATACAGTATTCGCTAATTCTTGGCGCCTTCCTGAAAATGACATTTACCAGTACAGTAAGACCTCAATATAACGGACTAATTGGGGCTCAGGCCAGTCCGAAATATGCGATTTTCCGATAAAAGCAACATCCGGACTTTTTCCGATATATATGACATTAGTCCGGATTGCATCAGTGGTGTTTTCACCACCATTGCAGTATTGTACTGTGTTATACCTTCACTACATTAATCAAATGGTATAATAATACTGTACTGTGCACTGAAAAACATGTCTTTTACTTGTCTTATTGTGGTGAACATAGCTGAAGAGGTCAGGCAGTCCGGACTGCTTTCTGGCTATATCGGACTTTTTCCGATATATAGGAGTTTAGTCCGGTAGCTCCTTGAGTCTGATAAAAGCGAATTCCGGTCTACTGAAGTCCGTTATATCGAGGTTTTACTGTAATTGTGTAGCCCATGAACCACTGATACTGTAATGCATCACCCATAAATAAACGTTGCTTGTTAAATGTTTCCCTTTTGTTTTTAGCTGTATGGCTGTGATAGTTGTTGTTTGATGTCTAAGCATAATGATGAAAGGGACTGTCCTAAGTGTTTAACTAAACTAAACCTAACCTAACCGAGTTTAACTGTACCTAATAATTTAACCAAACCTAACCTAACCTAAAGTTGGAAAAATGCATAAAATAAACTGAAGGAATAAGTGAGGTAAAGTTAAACGTACATTTAGCACTCATTCATTTGTTCGTTTTTGTGTTTATATGTGACAGAGAGAGTATTGATGCAAACAGTAATGTATTCCATTAGCCCCTTAATAACCCCCAGATTTGAGCAACCTTTAAAATACTGGTGTCAGTGACATCGAGTTAGTGTGAGCTATAAAAAAACTGTGAACAGTTATGGGAAGGGAAAGAAGTTCACTGGTATGTTTACACTACTCTACGCTGCCAATCGGAGCAGCCAGGCAGTTGCTTAATCTCAGATGCTTTCACCCATATGGTACATGCACCGTAACTTTATGAATTCTTCTGTGAATCATAGTGAATCATAGCATGGGTTTAAAAAGCTAAAAAACACAATGCTAGGTGTGCCAGATGATTCTCTTCACATCTTTGAGAAAAATAGATTGATTTCAGAAGAATGGATGAAACTTACTCAACATACTCAAAGATGGATTAAATTTCTTCTATTTAATTTTCTTAAAGATGTGAAGAGAATTGTCTGGCGCACATAGCAATGTGTTTTTTTTGCTTCCTAAATCCATGCTATGATTCATGGAAGAATTTATAAAGTTACAGTGCATGTGCCACATGAGTGAAAACATCCGAGATTTAGCGACCACCATGCTGCTCGGGATGGTAGTGTAGAGTCGTGTAAACATACCAGTGACCTTCGTTCTCTTCCCATAATTGTTCACGGTTTATTATAGCTCACACTAACTCGACGTCACTGACACTGGTACTGTAAAGGGTTGTTCATCGTTTCATTTCGTTTTTGAAGGCTCCAACATGCTTGCATGTGTCGGCCTTGGTCACCTAATGGCGGCTCTCCATGCTGCTCGATCTCTGGCAGCCTCCCTATTCAGTCCCTTAACCCATAAGTCACATTTAATGACCTCGTCCCATGTCTTTCTCGGTCTACCCCTCCCCCAATATTAACACTTCTCACCCTCTGCACCCAATTATCATCCCCCATCCTCTCCACATGTCCAAACCACCTCAGCCTACCTCTCCTCATCACACCAATACACTCCAGTCCCATCCTACCTCTCAACTCTTCTATCGTAAACTCAGCCCCCCCAGGCCTTGCACGCAGGAACGCACTGCACATCCACCTAATCATTGTCATTTCTGTACGTTTAAACCTGCGAATATCCTCTTCCTTTACTGCCCAGGTCTCACTACCATACAGCATCACACTCCTAACACATGCTGCATACAAAGACCCCCTTAGCACGTAAGGAGAGTCCTCTCAATGTCAGGAGAGGCAACAGCTCCCTGAACTTCTTCCAACCACTTCTCACTCTAGCAACCGAGCTAACTCCAGCCCCACCTCCGGCACATAACATGTCTCCCAGATAACAAAACTCCTCCACACACTCAAGAGACTCACCTGCAAATTCAACCCTCTCACGCCTAACAATCTCCACCTGCTCTCCCCGACACACCGCACACATGAAATCAGCATTATCTCGCAGTCTACCTCTAATACCACTACATCTCTTGTGCACCCATCTATCACAAACACTGCACAAGATGGAATTACTTCCCACACCCATGTGGCAAACTGCACATGGCCACTCTCCCTCTCCTCTGATTGTACCACCACCAACCCTAGATATCATCACTTTTGTTTTATCTGCATTTACCCTTAAGCCCTTGTACCCCATACCATCTCTCCACTTCTTAAATCTTTCCTCAGCCTCCCCTTCATTCTCAGCAATCAACACCAAATCATCAGCATACAACATCTCGTCGGGGATTATTCAGGGGTTAACATAATACATTACTGTTTGCATCAATATTCTCTCTCTCACATATAAACACAAAAACGAACAAAAGAATGAGCGCTAAATGTACGTTTAACTTTCATCCAAAAGACATTACCAATTCATATTCCTCCAGTTTATTTTATGTATTTTTCTGACTATTTTATTCTGTATTTGGAGAGAATACTGTATACAGTACTCACCCCAAACATATTTGTAATAATATAAGTAGTGATGACAGTGTTCACCAATATAAATGATGTACTGACTGGGTAGGTAATATTCCGTATCACTTCGGCCATCCAGGAAGTGTTATCTCGACTTGTAGGCCTACTGTGTCATTACCCTTGTATATGTTCACTAGTATACAATAATCCCTCCGCTATCCGTTGTAACAGAGCCAAAGGTATGACAGGAAAGTGGTCTTGTCTGGATAGTGGCCCTGAAGCTCCAGCACTGGTCACTCCTGACCCTAACCTAACCTAAATCAGAAAACCACCTACCTACCTCCCTACCGGACACGCATAGCACTTATTTAAGACCCCATTCACATAAATAATGGACACAAAGCATGAATTAATTGAATTTTAACCAAAAAATGATGATTTTGAGGTAAGGCAGAGGTGTTCACCAGTTGACAGCATAATGTAAGTATCGGACAAGGCAATCACTAAAAAAATCACCCTTTCTCACATCTTATGCACTAAAATATGGGATACAAAGCATGAAATAAATAAACTGTTACCAGAAAATGATGGTTTAGAGGTAAGTAGGGCAAATATGTTCACCAGTTGACTAGATAGTGAACATATGTAAGATACATGGTAATCACTGAGAAAACCTTTTTCACAGCCTGTGCACTCAAATATGGGACACAAAGCATGAAGTAAATAAAATGTAACCAGAAAAATTATGAATTATAGGTGAGTAGGACAAATATGTTCACCACATGACTAGAGAGTGAACGTAAGAGACATGGTAATCACGGAGATAATCACCTCTTTCACAGCCTGTGCACTCAAATATGGGACACAAAGCATTAAATAAAATGTAACCAGAAAAATTATGATTTAGAGGCGAGTAGGGCAAATATGTTCACCAGCTGAATAGACAGTAAACGTATGTAAGAGACATGGTAATCACTGAGAAAATCACCTTTTTCACAGCCTATGCACTCAAATATGAGATACAAAGCATGAAATAAATAAAATGTAACCATAGAATGAGGATGTAGAAGTGGTTATGGAAAATATTTGGCAGTTGACAGTGTACTTACATGTCCGTGGTGGTTGTTTACCCCACCTCTAAAGCTCTGACAGTGGTGAAAATGCTCTTGAAGCATGTACAGTAATCCAGTGTTGAACTGTACTTAATCCTTAGCACTGTGAATTATGACTGTTTAAACAAAAACTCAAGGCAGTTCAGAGACAATTGTCGGAGTGGTGGGAGGGGGAGACGGTGGGAATGGACACTAAACACGGCTGTTCAGCGCCGCACGCCAAATTCAAGCTTACGAGTCGAAAAAAATAGATTTTTTTTTTTTTATTTTTGGCATTTTTGGGTTTCGAACATCAGCCTACGATGTCCAAACAGTGGTGTAACCGGATAGCAGTTGACCGGAAAGTAAAGGGATTACTGTATTTATATTTCAGATTCAGGTATAGTACTGAATTGATTACAGTATTGTATAGTATCATGCAGTGTACAGTACTCATTCCAAACAATTTGTAATACCATAAGTCGTGATGACGGTGTTCACCAATACTTATAAGGTACTGAGTGGGTAGGTTTTTTTTATTATTCGGCAAATCCAATTTCTCGGCATCGGCCCGGTCCTGTAGATGCAGAATAATTGGACTTTTACTGTACATACATATGCATATATCTATACCTAGCATAACCTAATCTAACTTAACCTAACCTATCTATACGAGCTGTGATACGTAACCAGTAACGGCAGAGAACTAGCGCACAGAAAAATGGGGCAAAATCTGTCCTTGGGAGATATCATGCATGGGGGGATACTGTCCAAAGAGATTTTGTCCTCAGGTGATACTGTGCATGGGGGGATATTGTCCTCTGGGGGATACTGTCCTGACACCCCATGACTCACAGCGGGACACATGATGATTAGACATATACGGACTTCTGTGACTGAAGAACCTCCTTCCAGTGGTTGGCAATAATTTGGAGGGCCACCTGTCTCCCCTCCTTGCTCCTTGTGAGCTTCCCATTAAAGTCAGTTGCCAGCTTGACTTCACGTTCAGTGCAGTCACTGACTATGCTGACTGCCATTACCCAGCTGTGGTGCTCCTCGATGTCCTTGAGCTTCCTGGGAACTTCCATCTTCAAACATCTCAAGAAATTCTGTGTTTGGATAGTGACAAAATCAGCAAACTTTAAGTCTGTGGGGTCTTGCAACATTTGGGACTCCACCTTCCTCCTCCTCACCTTTTGAAGAGGCTTCTGGTGAAAGCTGAGGAGCATCTGAGCTTTTTCATCCTCAGACACAAGATTTGAGAAAAAGCCAAAGCCCGGGAGATCCTTGCTCAAGCCATGGTTCTGAAGTTTTTTGAGTCCTGTGCCACCCACTTCCTCACTTATCTGAAGCGTCTTGAAGAGAACCAGATCATTTGTGGGTGCATCGGTTCCAACTAGCAATGAGCACCATGCTCAAAGGTACACCATGATCGAGAATAAGTTTATCCACTTCAGGGATCGTTCCTGGTGAGGGGTGAGAGGAAACTGGCCCTGGAAAAGAAAAATCTTCAGCGAGTAGATCCCCAACCCCATCCATCAGTCCCTGTTGTATGCTCCTGGACGGCAGAATCCGCTGTCAGAACACTTCTCGTTTCGGGGAGCGGATAACCCAGGAAGCGGGGTGCAAGTTCGAGGTATTCCCTGTGGCCGTTGCGGTCGTGGCCTCCTGGAGTTTGGCAATGATGAAGGAAGTCAGCTTGTCTCAGTGCTTCGAGATCCACTGATCTAAGGGTTGCAGATCAGAATGATTGGCCTGAGCTAGGTACAGTTTGAAAACCTGTTGATCGATGATAACCCAGCAATCCTTGAACCGGCCAAATACGGGATTTCCGGGCCAAAGGAGGAGAAGAACGTATCAAAGATCCCAGCAAAAAGCTCATGGATGTGGCAGTGGCATGCCATGAAGAGGAGCAGCTTCCCAGTGGTGTTCTGGATGACGGTGCAAGCCCCACTGTGGACACCCGTATTGCTTGTGGTAGTATCAAGGCAGAGACTGGCCACCCAGTCATCTACTTGTGACCACTTCAGGACATCCAATACCGATCTTCCCACTGCCTCTCCCATCCCAGAACTCAGTTTTGGGATAGCCTTTGTCACTAGCCAGAAAAAGCATAGAGTAATCACTTGATTATCTGGATGCTCTGTATCCGGACATGCACCGTATCCGAAAGTTAGGCCTTGGTTCTATTATGGCAGTAATCCCTCCAATATCCGATGTAACAGAGCCGAAGGCATGTCCAAAAATTGGTTCTGTCTGGATATTGGCCCTGAAGCTCCCGCACTGGTACTTTCGGACCCTAACCAAACCTAACTCAGAAAATCACCTACCTACCTCCCTACCAGACATGCATAGCACTTACTTAAGACCCTATTCACATAAATAATGGACACATAGCATGAACTGAAATTTAACCAGAATATGATGATTTAGAGGTGAGTATGGAAAAGATGTTCACCAGTTAATAGCATAGTGAAAGTAGGTATCAGACATGGAAATCACTATGAAAATCACCTATTTCACAGCTTATGCACTCAACTATGGGACACAAAGCATGAAATAAATAAAATGTAACCAGAAAATGATGATTTAGAGGTAAGTATGGCAAAGATGTTCACCAGTTAACAGACCGCCAAAGTTAAGTATCGGACATGAAAATCACCTTTTTTCACAGCTTATGCACTCAAATATGGGACAGAAAGCATGAAATAAATAAAATGTAACCAGAGCATGAGGATTTGGAGGTGAGTATGGAAAATATTTGGCAGTTGACAGTGTGCTTACATGTCCGTGGAGGTTATTATGAAGATTACCCCACCTCTAAGGCTCTGACAGTGGTGAAAATGCTCTTGAAGCATGTACAGTAATCCACTGTTGAGCTGCACTTAATCCTTAGCACAGTGAATTATGATTGTTTAAACAAAAACGAGCACTAGCACAAGCCATCCTGACAATCGTTTACTCATGATGGTAGTTGAGAGTGAACTGAGGGGAGGAGAAGAGAAACCTGGGGAGTGGGAGAAGCGCATGGAAGCACAGCTGTTTAGCGCTGCGCGCTAAATTCAAACTTACCGGAATTTGTGTGTGTGTGGGGGGGGGGGGGAGGCATTTTGGGGTTCTGAACACCCAAGCCAACGATGTCTGGACAATGGGGAGTCCGGTTATTGGGCATCCGGATAACAGAGTGATTACTGTATCTAGATTTCTTTGCTACCCGAACATATGGGTGGCCTACAAATTCAAAATGGTTGGGCGGCTGACCAGCCTCTCTGGCCACACGCGGGTAATAGACCGCTGGAGTAGACTGTAGCACCAGTCGAGCACGGCAGTACTCCCAAGGTGGATGGAAAGCTGATGACAGGGAGAGCTGGAGCTCCCATTTCATCAGCCCTCAGGACTTGTTCCTGACCATCCCCCTTTGCTGAACTTTTTCAGTGTCTCAGTAACACAGAGAGTAGACCAACATGCTCTCCAATACAAGTTTCTCTAACTTTCAACACCAAACTATATGCACACTACACTTCCTTTTTAAAGTTTGTTAAAATGGCGACCGAAAATCATGCCTTGGAGTCCCCAAGGGGGGGGGAACATAAATGCCCCCACCATCCGCCCCTCTCCCGGTGACGACACACGGAGCTGCCTGGAACCACTGTCTGACTCACTCCTTCTTCATTTCTGTAACATTCGCAGTCTTTCCTCTAACTTTCGCTCTGTTGAGCACCACCTCTTCTCCTCTAAACCTAACCTTCTCTTTCTCTTTGAGACTCAGCTGTCTGAATCAACTGACAGCAAACCCTTTTCTGTAGCCTACTACTTTCTCTATTCTCATTTCAAAGCCAAAGGTGGCTGTTGCGTATATGTACGCAACGATCTATCTTGCTATCGTGTTCCTGAACTTGATTCTTCTGAATTCTCTACTCTCTGGCTTCGGTTATCCTGTCATTCTCTGACTAAATATATCTGTACTGTTTACTTATCTCCTAATTCTACTGACTATCAAAAATTCTTTGACTATCTTACTTCTATGACGGAACACATTCTTATCCATTTCTCCTTTCTCTGAAATCTCCATTCTAGGAGATTTCAATGTTCACCACCACCTTTGGCTCTCCTCTCCTTTCACTTATCCACCTGGTGAACAAGCCTACATCTTTTCTATCCTTAATGACCTAGAGCAGCTTGTACAGCACCCTACTCGTGTCCCTGACCGCCTTGGAGAGAGTTCCAACATACTTGACCTTTTCCTAACAACTAATCCTTCTGCTTACACTGTTAATCTTTTCTCTCCGTTGGGCTCCTCCGATCATAACCTTATTACCTTAACCTGTCCTACTGCTCCGGTACAGCCTGTGGACCCTCCAAAGAAACGTCGCCTGTGGCACTTTGGAGCTGCAGATTGGGAGGCCCTCAGGCAGTACTTCTTTGATTTTCCTTGGAATGATTATTACTTCCATGGCAGGGAGCCATCTGAGTGTGCCTTGCGCATTACGGAGGTTATTCTCTCGGGCATGGAAGCATACATTCCTTTCTCACATCCTCTGACTAATGCAAGAAAGCCTTGGTTTAATCACGCTTGTTCTAATGCTGTCCGCAACAAGGAGAGGGCCTTTAAAAGGTACCGGAGCCAACCCACCCCTGAATCACATCTTTTTTATATTTCTGCCCGGAATCGTACTAAGTCTGTTCTTCGCTCTGCTAAAGATAATTTCATCCATGCTAAATGTTCCCAACTCTCCAACTCGAATTCTTCTCGCTCCTTTTGGCACCTTGCCACCTCATCATCCTTCCCTCCTCTTTTCTACTCTGATGGCTCTGTACCTATTTCTTCTACTGATAAAGCAGATCTCTTCGCTCTGACTTTCTCCTCCAATTCTACCTTAGACGATTCCAGTGCTGTTCCTCCATCACTTCCTCCCTCAGACTTCCTCATGACTGCCATTAAAATTTCTTCAGCTTATGTATTTTCTGCCATCACTGGCCTCAATATGAACAAGGCATATGGGCCTGATGGAGTACCTCCTGTTGTCCTCAAAAACTGTGCTTCTGTGCTTACACCCTGCCTAGGTAAACTCTTTTGCCTTTGACTCTTTCCTTCTTGCTGGAAGTTTGCTCTCATTCAGCCAGTCCCAAAGAAGGGTGACCATTCCCAACCCTCTAACTATCATCCAATTGCTTTAACATCCTGTGTCTCAAAAGTTTTCGAATCAGTTCTTAACAGAAAAATTTTAAAGCATCTTTCCTATCACAATCTTCTTTCGGATCGTCAGTATGGGTTCCGTCAGGGACGCTCCACTGGCAATCTTCTCTCCTACCTTTCAGACTCCTGGTCATCCTCCTTTCGGGACTTTGGCAAAAGCTTTGCCATTGCACTTGACATCACAAAGGCTTTGTCTCTCAAGTTGTACCTTTCCTTCTTGCTGGAAGTTTGCTCTCATTCAGCCAGTCCCAAAGAAGGGTGACCATTCCCAACCCTCTAACTGTCATCCAACTGCTTTAACATCCTGTGTCTCAAAAGTTTTCGAATCAGTTCTTAACAGAAAAATTTTAAAGCATCTTTCCTGTCACAACCTTCTTTCGGATTGTCAGTATGGGTTCCGTCAGGGACGCTCCACTGGCAATCTTCTCTCCTACCTTTCAGACTCCTGGTCATCCTCTTTTCGGGACTTTGGCGAAAGCTTTGCCATTGCATTTGACATCTCAAAGGCTTTTGATCGAGTCTGGCATAAATCTTTGATTTCCAAACTGCCCTCCTACGGTTTCTATCCTTCTATCTGTGCCTTCATCTCTAGCTTCCTTTCTGGTAGTTCTATAGCTGCTGTTGTAGACGGCCATCGTTCTTCTCCTAGATCTATCAACAGTGGTGTTCCTCAGGGCTCTGTCCTATCACCAACTCTCTTCCTTTTATTCATCAATGACCTTCTAAGCTGTACATCTAACCCTATCCACTCATATGCTGATGATTCCACCCTTCACCCTTCCATTCGATTTCCACAACGTCCATCTCAGCAGTTACTTCAGCAAACAAGGGATGAGGCTATGGCACACCTAATGTCTGACTTGGCTCGTATCTCTGATTGGGGTAAAAATAATTTTATTTTTAATGCATCAAAAACTCAGTTCTTACACTTATCAACCCGACAAAATCTTCCTCAGGATTACCTACTATTGCTTAATAATGTCCAGCTCAGTCCTGCATCATCCTTGAACATGCTTGGGGTTTCATTCTCTCGGGATTTGTCTTGGAAAGAACATATTACATCTCTTGTGAAATTTGCTTCCAAGAGATTAGGTGTGCTAAGCCGACTCCGAACTTTCTTTACCCCTGCACAGTTGTTGACCTTGTACACGGGTTTTATTCGCCCGTGTATGGAGTACAACTCTCATGTGTGGGGAGGCTCCCCGCATGCAGCTCTTCTCAATAGGGTGGAGTCAAAGGCTTTTCGTCTCATTAACTCTCCTCCTCTTACTGATTCCCTTCAACCTTTGTCTCTTCGCCGCACTGTTGCTTCTTCATCTCTCTTCTATCGCTGCTTCAATGGTCACTGCTCCTCTGAACTGTCTGCTTGCATCCCTTCACCTCTATGACAGGCACGTAGTACCCATCTAGCAACAAACTCTCATCCCTTTTCTGTCCAACTCTCTAATGCAAGAGTTAACCATTACTCCCAGTCCTTCATTTATGCAACTGGTCAACTCTGGAACTGTCTCCCTCTGTCTGTATTTCCTACTTCCTATGATCTCCAGTCTTTCAAACGAAGTGTGTCCAGGCATCTCGAAATGAATGGATCTTGAATTTGGCTCTCTTTTGTATTGTTTTTACTTTTTCTTGGAAGGAACAGTATGTGGGCCCTGGCCTTTGGTTCCTTCTTCCTTGCACTAAAAAAAAAAAAACATGAGCTAGCAAAAATGGCAGTCAGCCTCCTCACCAACAGTCGAAGTTCCCGGTTGCCTGGGTCACCCGGATGCTCTCGGCTGTGCATGAGTAATACAGACCCTAACCCACTACCTGAGCAAAAATGGCCATCTGCCTCCTCACTGGTCACAGTCCCTTGGCTGCCCGGATCACTTGAATGTTGCCAGCCACGCGCGAGTGATACACACCCTAACCCACAAGCTGAGTAAAAATGGCTGTCTGCCTCCTCATTGAACGGTCAAAGTCCCCGGCCAGGTGGATCACTCGGACACTTGCAGCCATCCGCCTCCCTATCGAATGATCAAAGTTGTCTGGCCGGCCGAATTACAGTACTCAGACGCTCCCTGGGGCCATGATGTACGGTAAATCTAGCATTGCCACCACGTGGCAACATTTTCCTGGCTGAGCGAAAATGACTCCTGCATTCATAGGTCAGTCTGGTGCTTTTTAACTGTGTGCTCACAGCCAAGTGTAGGTAGAGACATGGCAACACTGTGTTCATGTGGCAGTACTGCACCTCAGTTCTTGCCTTTGTCTCTCTCAAGTGTGGACGAGCTTGGCAGAGTTATAACCAAGGCAGCGTCCATTGTTGCATTCGTGTTGATTCCTTACCTTCTTCAGGTCTTGATTTCCGTTGCAGTATTCTCGTGAATGTGACGACGGTCCCACCACCACCCGAGAAATGAAAAAGGAAGGTTTTACCTCTAGGGAGGAAGTGTGAAATACCGAGTAAGGTTGAAGCAGGCTGGACCACTTCATGCACTCTGCAGGAATATGATCTGGCCCGTTCAACTCTATCTGATGTCAAGAAAAGACATGGCAACACTGTGGTCATGTGGCAGTACTGCACCTCAGTTCTTGCCTTTGTCTCTCCCGAGTGTGGACGAGCTTGGCCGAGTTATAACCAAGGCAGCTTCCATTGTTGCATTCGTGGTGATTCCTTACCTTCTCCAGGTATTGATTTTCCGTTGCAGTATTCTCGTGAATGTGACGATGGTCCCACCACCACCCGAGAAATGAAAAAGGAAGGTTTTACCTCCAGGGAGGAAGTGTGAAATACCGAGTAAGGATGAAGCAGGCTGGACCACTTCGTGCACTCTGCAGGAATATGATCTGGCCCGTTCAACTCTGTCTGATGTCAAGAAATCACGAACCATGCTGACTCAGTATGGATATGGCTACGGTGATGCCACTCAGAAGGGTGATAGGAAGGTGATGTCTCAGCCTCGATACGCTACCATCAGCCAGATGACTTTGGTTTGGTTCCACCAACAACAGGGTGTCGACATGCTCGTATGTGGGACCGAGTTTAAAGCTGCAGCCAAGAAGTCTGCATGCTTACACAATGTGTATGACTTCATGGCATCTGAAGGTTGGCTCTTCCAGTTCAAACTTCGACATGGACTTACTGGCCATAAGACACATCGCAAGGCTTTGGATGCAGCAGCAAAGGTTGTTGAGCCGTTTCACCAGAGAGTGCTGCGCCTGATCAAGGACGAGGACCTTGCTCTCAGTCAAGTTTACAATGCTGACGAAACTGGCCTCTTCTCCTGCTCCTTGCCCACCGACACTCTGGCAGATAAGAGAGAGAAGACTGTGCCTGGTAAACAGCATGTCTCAATTTGGTGCTGTGCCAATGCTAACAGGATGCACTGTCTCATGCCCATGATTGTTGGACAAACAAAACGGCCACGTTGTCTCTGCAGGATGATGGATAGTCTGCCTGTTGTGTGGTACCTTTCTCTGAAGGCCTGATTTACCTGTAAGATCTTCAGAGATTGGTTCCACAAACACTCTGTCAAGGAGGTCATCCATTATCAAACGGAGGAATGTGGTAACCCTCTTGACCAGGTGAAGGCACTCCTGATCCTCGACAATGCCCCTGTGCATCCATCCAAGAAGTAATTGGTTGCTGATAACAGTTGTATCAGGTGCATGTTTTGCAAGCTAATACAACTGCTCTCATACAACCAATGGACCAAGGTGTGATAGTGATAGCAAAGAGGCTGTACCATTGGAGGTTTCTTGACGAGGTGATGGTGGTGCTAGAGGATGAGCAAGGGGTCGACATCCAGGAAGCGGATCTTGGAAAATCTTCGGCGTTACAGCAACAAGTCTGCGGTGTTCAACTGGGTGAATGCTTGCAAGGAAGTCTCTGTCAAAACCCTCGAAGTGGTTGGCCTCATCTCCTTCAGGGATACAAGGCCTCGCACGAATTTGAGGGATTTGACAGACGATTTCCACCTTCAACTACATACAGCAGGCAAGGATATGGACATTGATGATGTGAAGGAGTGGTTGGACGACGTCAGTGGCAATCCTTGTTATCAGATGTAGCCTGATGAGGATGTCACGAATTTTCTACACTGTAACGTTATGTTGAGTGAGTCGTGACATCGTCCCGTAAATTTGAGTTGTTTGATGGCGCGGCGGTAGCCGTTACACGCCGGCGCGGCGCGCGCACCTTCCACGCTCGTCGCACCCCGATTTGAATCAGAGCTCAGTTTGCTTGTAGACGCGGCGCGACGCGGGACGCCTCTCAAAGGCTCTGTGCTTTTCTAGCGTTTTTCAGATTTCAGCTTGTATTGGCGTGTCTCCTGCAGCCCCACCCACTTTGGTGATCGTCACAGCAGCTCTGTTTCATCCATACCGATCAGTATTTTCTGGTTTTTCCCTAGGCTAAGCTTTTTGAAATATTTAGCCGTTATCTGAGTGTTTCAGCGAGTGAGTGGATTCCTTTATTTGATTTGAATTTCATGTAACGTAAATTCATTTCTTTGTAATTAATAAATTCACAGTTCTTTTCTTGAGCTTTGTTAAAGTTGTTAACTGTGTTTAATTAGTCCACTCTGTTATTTAATACAGTTTGCTACTCTGCGTTAGCACAACTTTTGAATTAAATCACGGCCAGTACTTAGGCCAGCTTTGAATCACTATAAATCCGTTGTGCTAGCTGGGAGTTGGCTCAGCCAAGAGCCTGCTGTTGTTATTATTATTATTATAATTTTTTTTGATTGTTGGGGGGGGGAGAAGAAACTTTCTCGTAGGCCAACGGTACAATATTGCAGCTCTGCTGCGTGCCGTTAAGGAAGTTTGTAATTCTCGACCCTAGAGAATTGACATAGCACACTTAGCTATACATTGTATACCAATTATACAATATTTCATTATTTCTTGGGAATACTTAAATTTCCCCTGACATCTGGCGACACGCCAGGGTAAAAGTCTCATTTTCCCCTGACATCTGGCGACACGCCAGAGCAAAGTCTCATTTCCCCCTGACAGAGGAGATCACCTTTGCTGTCTCTGGGAAGCTGACAGAGGACAGCAATGAGGATAACGACAAGGACCCTGACCCTGAGCACACAGTCACTCCATCCCTCTCTTGTCTTGGTGTACTATTTGCCGGCATAGAGCAGGTGCTCAAATATGCTGAGCATCCTCACAGCGACAGGGAGTTCGTGCCACTAAATCTGGCAATGGATCATCGGGCAGTCAGGGATGCTGTCATCCTCCAACAGAATTGTAGCACTTATCATCAGTCCAAGATTGACTTGTTTTTCAAGCCTGCCACCCCCACGTGTACAAGCCCATTCTCCCCACCACCACCACCTTGTCCCCAGTCTTCACTCTCAGACTCACAACCAAGCACGTCCACAGCTACTGTGTCGCCATTAGACGTAAGATGGCGGCTGTCTTCAGAGCTTCCTAAGGTGGATAGGCCTCCATCACCTCGCTGCATGTCCCCATTCGTCGCCCAGCTCGAGCGGATGGAGGAGGAGGTGTTTGACATTTGTTAATTGATTCTGTTAGCCACTAGAGCACATGGTCTTACTGTATTCCAGCTGGAGGCTGGCAGGTTACGATGCCTCTATGCCGTTCGCTGGGTAGTAAGTACTGGTACAGTACACTACTTTATTTAAATTCTTTTTGCAACCGTCATCATCTTCATTTACAGTATTTATTTGTGGATTTTTATTGATTATGCATTGTTTTCTTAAGTGTCTAGCATTATAGTGGATATTCTCATGTGTATTTTGATATCCAAATAACTGAAAGACCAAAGAACACTGCCACAATTAGGAGGGGTACTGTACAAATAGGCTGGGTATAGGTGGGTAGGATAATGCCCCGGATTTTGTCTGAATCCAAATGTACCGATGGCTCTATTACGTCAGAGAATCAAGGGATTACTGTAATTTCTCATAAGGAGCAAAACAAGCATACCTTGCAGGGTGGGATAGCAACAGGCAGTTGTGCTCATATTTTAAGTGAAGTCATTGCTTGTGAAATGGAACTCAATTAGCATGTGTGCATTCACCGAGCACATAACTCAAAATTTTAAAACACCCTAATGTGGGTGCTCACAGCCAGGTGAGAGTGAAAGGAGATTTGAGTGATGAGTTTTCCATAATGCTGGCATGCATCAGGGGTCAGTCTTGAGCCCCTTATTTAGTAGTAGTAGTAGTAGTAGTAGTAGTAGTAGTACTTGTTGTTCCCTAGGCAGTCTGGCCGAACAGCACCGAGTACCTAAGGAAGGCCATGGCTGAAACTGGGCTTTCCCACAGAGCTCTCAAGGAGTGTATGTTGTGTTGCTGGCGTAGGTGATTCTGTGCTTAATTGTATGGGGTGCTGTGTTACATCCAGGGCAGGCATCAACAACGGAGTCATCCAGCCTCTTCTGATAACTTAAGAGGACTGGATGATGCCCACATCTCAGCCTGGCCAGGTGGACCCTATCCTCACAAGGGAGATAGGATTCAGAAAGATGGATATCAGGAGGCCGTGCATGCAGCTGTGTGTTGTCTTTAAGTGACTGAATGGAATGGCGAGTGATTTGATATGAATATGCTTCTGGAAGCTGGTCTGAGGCGGGCAAGGGGGAAGAGATGACAGTACTGTATTTGTGTATGATATCGTGTGCTTGAAGCCCTCTCACATGACTTCTGAAATGGACTTCCATGGGAGATATTGCATGCTGATTGGTATTGATTGCAGAGAATGAAAGAGAGGCAGAGGAAAGATTTATGAAAAGGAGAGATGGTAATGATTGATGGCAACGTCGATCATGTATGCGTGGATGAAAGGATGTGAAGGTGTGTAATGGATGCAAGAATATACAGAGGTTGGGGGAGTGGACTTTCTGACCACCACTTGGTGTTGGTGAGAATCAAGGTCCAAGTGAAATGGAGAAATAGAAGGAGGGAAGGACAGGAGGAAGCAGCATAGGCAAGGAGGGTGGAAAGGTTACAAGATGAGAAAAAGGCAGAATGTAAGAGAGAAGTGGGGAAGCGATTGGCTAAATATGGACTGGAGCAGATGGGGGACATGGAAGGTGTGTGCAAGACATTCACAGAAGAAATATGTGCAGCAAGTGAGGTGGTGTGTTGGGTGAAGAGAAGATGAAAGGGGGAGCAAGGAACAGCATGGTGGAATGATGAGGTGAGACAGGCTGTGGCACAAAAGAAAGAGAGTTATATGTAGAGAGGAAGAGAGAGGTGAAAAGATAAGTAAGAGAAAGAAGAGAGTGGATGAGAGAATTTGGAAGGAATTTGAGTGCAAAGTGGAGGGAATGTAAGAAAATGTTCTGGAAAGAGGTAAAGAGGATTGCACAGGGTGGCAAAGAAGATACTCAGGGAGTGAAAGATAAAAATGGTAGATTACTAGTGGAGATGGGAGAAAAAGTGAGCAGATGGAGAGAACACTTTAAGGAATTGTTAAACACAAAGGATGAAAGTAATGCGAGTATAAGTGGCTGTGGAATGGCTGGGAGACGGAGGGATGTGAGAAGAGAGGAAGAAATTAGTAGGATGGAAGTTGTGGAAGCAATGAACAAAATCAAAAATGGGAAAAGCCCCAGGAATTGATGGAATGTGTGTGGTAAAATGCTGAAGCATGGGGGAGTGATAGTAGTAGAATGGATGTGGATGACGTGCAGATTGGCCTGGAAGGAAGGTAGAGTCCTGGAGGATTGGAAGTCAGGTATAATTATTCCACTGTACAAAGGAAAGGGGAAAAAAAAGTGTGTGGTAACCACAGGGGCATTTGTCTTCACAGTGTAATAGGAAAAGTATATGGTAGGATTCTTTTGACAGAGTTAGGGAAATAACAGAGGAATTAGTTGGAGAACAGGGAGGTCTTAGGAAGGGAAGTGGTTGTCTATATCAGATATTCATTGTTAGATCTTTACTGGAAAAGTTTCTAGAGAAGGGAAAGAAGTTGTATGCGGCCGTCATGGATCTGGAGAAACCATTTGACAGGGTGGATAGACAAGGAATGTGGAAGGTACAGTAATCCCTCCATTATCTGTTGCAGTTGAGCCACAGGCATGTCCGGAAAGTGGTCTTGACCAGATATTGGCCCTGAAGATCCAGCACTGGTCATTCCGGACCCTACCCCTAACCTAAATCAGAAAACCTCCTACCTACCTCCCTACCGGACATGCATAGCACTTATTAAAGGCCACATTCACATAAATAATGGACATAAAGCACAAATTAATTGAATTTTAACCATAAAATGATGATTCACAGGTGAGTATGGCAAAGATGTTCACCAGTTGACAGCATAGTGAATGTAGGCAACAGACATGAAAATCACTATGATAATCACCTTCTTTTTCACAGTCTATGGACTCAAATATGGGGCACAAAGCATGAAATAAATAAAATGTAACCAGAAAAATAAAGATTTAGAGGTGAGTATGACAAAATGTTCACCAGCTGACAGCATAGTGAATGTAGGTAACAGACTTGAAAATCACTGAGAACATCACCTTTTTCACAGCCTATGCACTCAAATATGGGACGCAAAGTATGAAATAAATAAAATGTAACCAGAAAAATGATGATTCAGAGGTGAGTATGGCAAATATGTTCACCAGCTGACAGCACAGTGAAGGTAGGTAACATACATGAAAATCTCTGAGAAAGTCACCTTTTTCACAGCCTATGCACTCAAATGTGGGATGAAAGCATGAAATAAATAAAATGTAACCAGAAAAATTATGATTTAGAGGTGAGTATAGCAAATATGTTCACCAGCTGACAGCATAGTGATCGCAGGTAACAGACAAGAAAATCCCTGAGAAAATCACCTTTTTCACAGCCTATGGACTCAAATATGGGACGAAGCATGAAATAAGTAAAATGTAACCAGAAAAATGATGCTTTAGATTTAAGTATAGCAAATGCGTTCACCAGCTGACAGCATAGTGATAGCAGGTAACAGACATGAAAATCACTTAGAAAATCACCTTTTTCACAGCCTATGCACTCAAATATGGGATGCAAAGCATGAAATAAATAAAATGTAACCAGAAAAATTATGATTCAGAGGTGAGTATGGCAAATATGTTCATCAGCTGACAGCACAGTGAACGGAGGTAACAGACATGAAAATTACTGAGAAATATAGCAAATATGTTCACCAGCAGACAACATAGTGATCGCAGGTAATAGACATGAAAATCACTGAGAAAATCACATTTTTCACAGCCTATGCACTCAAATATGGGACACAAAGCATGAAAAAAATAAAATGTAACCAGAAAAATGATGATTTAGAGGTAAGAAGGGCAAATATGTTCACGAGCTGACAGCGTAGTGATCGCAGGTAACAGACAAGAAAATCACTGAGAAAATCACCTTTTCACAGCCTATTGACTCAAATATGGGGCGAAGCATGAAATAAGTAAAATGTAACCAGAAAAATGATGATTTAGAGGTGAGTATAGCAAATACGTTCACCAGCTGACAGCATAGTGATCGAAGGTAACAGACATGAAAATCACTGAGAAAATCACCTTTTTCACAGCCTATGCACTCAAATATGGGACACAAAGCATGAAATAAATAAAATGTAACCAGAAAAATGATGATTCAGAGGTGAGTATGGCAAATATGTTCACCAGCTGACAGCACAATGAACGTACGTTACAGACATGAAAATCACTGAGAAAATCACCTTTCTCACAGCCTATACACTCAAATATGGGACACAAAGCATGAAATAAATAAAATGTAACCAGAAAAATGATGATTTACAGATGAGTATGGCAAATATGTTCACCAGCTGACAGCACTGTGAATGTAGGTAACAGACATGAAAATCACTGAGAAAATCACCTTTTTCACAGCCTATGCACTCAAATATAGGACACAAAGCATGAAATAAATAAAATGTAATCAGAAAAATGATGATTTAGAGGTGAGTATGGCAAATATGTTCACCAGCTGACAGCATAGTGATCACAGGTAACAGACATGAAAATCACTGAAAAAATCACCTTTTTCACAGACTAAGGACTCAAATGTGGGACAAAAAACATGAAATAAATAAAATATAACAAGAAAAATGATGATTTAGAAGTGATTATGGAAAATATTTGGCAGTTGACGGTGTATTTACGTGTCCGTGGTGGTTGTCACGAATATTACCCTACCTCTACAGCTCTGACAGTGGTGAAAATGCTCTTGAAGCATGTACAGTAATCCAGTGTTGAACTGCACTTAATTCTTAGCACTGTGAATTATGATTGTTTAAACAAAAACTAACACTATCGCCAGCCTTCCCGTGAACTGCTTAAGCTGCCGTCACATTGGGACAAAACTGGCTAACATGTGAGCCAGTTTTGCGAGCCGCTAGCCAAACTGACTCACGGTAAGCGAGATTTCACTTGCGAGGCGAAGTGGATACCAATTCTCGCTCACAGCTTGTTGGTGGGATTGGAACTCAAATGAGCCTATGTTAATTTTGTAATCGGTGAGAAAATATTCTGTTATTCATAGAAGGAAACTTAAACTAAATTTGTTAAGTAAATACAATTTAATTCTTGTGGTTTTTATTCATTTTTACTTTTTTTCTTGTAACCAGAAATAAATATTCGGACACTCGGGTGACCAGGCGCGGAGGCCGTCTGCTTTGTCTCCAAACAACAAGTAGAAATCAGATTTTGATATGGATCCTGCACCAAGGAAAACACTAGTAGACTGCTTTGTGGCTCTGGAGTTGCTAAAGTACGTGAAGCGGTTACAGAAACTGAGGAAAAGGGAGTGGGTACTCCGTGGTGGTTTACAAATGTCCACAGGGCGCCAAGGCACACGACACTGTTAGCAGTTTCGGCTCGCAAGAACATACGAGTGTGACGGACACTCGACTGCTAGCCGTTTTGCCTCGCAAAAGCTGGTCGCATGTTAGCCACTTTTGGTCCAGTGTGACGGCAGCTTTACTCATGACGGAAGTTGAGAGAGAACTGGGGGGAGGGGAAGGGGAGCCCGGAGAGTGCGAAGTGATCGTAAACAAAGCTGTTCGGCGCTGTGTGCCAAATTCAAACTTATGGGTCAAAGATATTCGGATTTTTTTGGATTTTATGCATTTTTGGGTTCCAAACACCCAAGCTAACGATGTTCGGACAGTGGGGTGTCCAAATATTGGGCGTCTGGATAGCAGAGTGCTTACTCTATTAAGAACATATGGAGTAGATGGGAAGATGTTGAATGCTGTGAAGAGTATGTATGAGGGTTACTCACCTGGTTGG
Organism: Birgus latro; assembly: GCA_018397915.1. NCBI lineage: Eukaryota > Metazoa > Arthropoda > Malacostraca > Decapoda > Coenobitidae > Birgus > Birgus latro. The sequence goes on from JAGKTI010006424.1 coordinate 36,893, forward strand.
CTACCCCATAACAATTTAACAGTATGGCTCGGTAGGAATTTGCTTTTTAGAAGCAGGGCAGCCCATACCTGCTGGCACGCCAGCCCCATTCCCTATACACATCATCTGAATATACTATTGAGTAGGGGCTGAGTTTTGTGCCATATGCAGGGTTGATAAACTACTTGAAGGACTTCGAATTATGAATCGTAGTTATTCAATATAATCAAACAAGATGTGTCCTAGTTGTGAGTGGAGGGACTTTTTAAATGAAGTAACAGAGTCGGCGCTAACAGTATTATCAGACAGAGAATTCCAGAGGTCTATACATTTGATACTGAAAAACCTGCGTCTACACTCGGATGAAATGCGGGGCTTGGCCACCTTGAATCTATGACCCCTGGTGTGGGTTAATGGAGGAAGAGAAAAAAGTTTGGGCGGTGTGATAGGGGACTGGTGATGAAAGATTTTCCAGTATTTAATAAGGTCAGCTCTGATCAGTCTCCCTTTTACTGAATACAGGTCCAGGTTTTTCAGACGGTCAGCATAACTGAGTTCAGACAGGCCACTGATTTGCTTGGTCCATCTGCGCTGTACAGACTCCAGAAGCTTCAGATCTCCGTGGTAGCCTGTATTCCATACAGTGGAGCCAAACTCCAGGATAGGTCTGATGTGGGATTTGAACAAGGTCAACATAAAAGCTCGGTCACGACAGAGGGTGGACTTCAACAAATTATTTGCCAGGCCTGCTGCTTTTTTTACAGTATTTCTTATGTGAGAGTGGAATTTCAGTGAGCTGTCAACCAAGATACCTAAGTCTTTGTGTATAGTTTCTACAGAGAGACTGGTGTTATTCATGTGATAGTGCTGAAGTGTGCCATAACTGGGCCTCTCTGACATCGCTGTACGGTGCACTTGTCAAGATTGAAATGTAAACCCCAGGACTCAGCGACCTTGTACACCATATCTATGTCCTTCTGACATGTATTTATGTCTGCAGCTAACGAGGAACAGGTATTGTGACGCAGCTTGAGGTAAATCTTCAGGTCGTCAGCAAAGAATTTGCATTTGGAGCATATATATGATGGTATAAAGTTTATGTATACCAGAAAAAGCAAGGGGCCCAGAACAGAACCCTGGGGGACACCACTGAGAACATTCCTTAAGGAACTGGTGCAGCCAGACACAGACACTTTCATGGTGCGGCCAGACAGGAAGTCAGAGATCCAGGACAGCAAGGAACAACTGACCCCCAGTAGTCTTAGCTTGTCGATGAGTATTGAATGGTTGACAGTGTCAAAGGCTTTGCTAAAATCAAACAAGATGACATCCACTACATACCCAGCATCCAACCACGCCGTTGCATCATTGTACACAAGTAGTAGTTGGTCGTCCACAGTTCTACCCTGTCTGAATCCATACTGGTCGTTTGACAGAATTCCATTAGTATCAAGGAAGTTGTATAGTGCCTCTGTAATAAATCTCTCCAGAGTTTTACAGCAAACAGAGGTCAGGCTAATAGGCCTGTAGTTAAGGGGAGTATGCCGAGAGCCTTTCTTGAATATGGGAATGATAATGGATTTTTTCCAGTCCTGTGGCAGTTTACCAATGGTGATAGACTTTTGAAATATGAAAAACAAGGGTAGAGCTAAGGCTGGGCAATATTTCAAAAGACTGGGGTGCAGGCCATCAGGTCCCATACTGGTGTTTGGGTCCAGTCCTGTGAGCTTGTTTCTCACTTCTTGCAAAGATAATGTCACTCTATCGAGGGTACCCTCAAAAGTTTGGTGAGGGAGAGGAGCATGGGGAACGTGTGTTGAGTAAACTGTACAGAAATGTGTAGCAAAAGTTTCTGCCATCTGAGTACAGTCGGATGATAACACTCCATTATCCAACCTTAAGGGACCCACTGAGGGTGCACCCACTTTCATATTTCTGATGTACCGATGAAATGGTTTTGAGGAGACTTGTAGTTTTCTGACCAGTGACATTTCGTGATTGATTTGCATGTGTGTACAGTAGTTGTGAAAGCTGTCATTGAGAGAGTCGTAGTGTGTTAGGGCTCGAGAAGCCTCAGGAGATAGTCTTCCATAAACACTCCTGGAGTATTTGTATGTTTCCCAAGCTCTTCTACGGCGGTTTTTCAAGGCCTTGGGAGGTGATCTTGGAGGTGGGGGAGGTGTGCTGGGCATATTCAGCACATACTGGTCAATTAATGGACTAAGGATGGACTGCAGTCTGTCATACATAGCATCAATCGATAGGCTTTGACATTCGAACTGCCAGTCTATTTCACGCAGATGACTATTTATTTTGTTATATTTAGCTTTATGCCAAGAGTGCTTAGAGTGAAAATAGCTATCAGTCACAACACTGGCTTGATAATAATATTGTAGCAGGACTGGACAGTGTCCACAGTTGGGCAGGGGACTCACTACCTCAATTTCTCCTACCCTGTCATTCTCAGATGTGAGGACAAGATCTAGAGTGTTGCCTGAGCTTAAATATGTGGGCGTTGTTACCCACTGGTGCAAACCCAGACATGCAAAACAGTCCAGGAATGACTAGTAGAGGGGAGGATATCTCACAGCCAGTGCTGTGCTAGACTGCCAGTTGATAAGGGGTAAGTTAAAGTCCCCAACAATCAATACCTCTTTCGATGGACAGAAGTCTAATAGGAAGTTTCGTAATGCCAGGTTATCGGCATTGCTGTTGGAAGGAGGGCGATATATAACAATTATATACAGGTTAAATGCTAGTAAATGGATTGCACACAAATTATCACAGCTGGTGTGGACACTTATATAACTTATATTATTCCTTATATAAATACATACTCCGTGCTTACGGGTATTGTCTTTGGTGTCAGTACGTGCGAGGTTAAAATTGTTAATTTGGACAAAGGAATCAGGGATTTCAGGCAGCAGCCAGGTTTCAGCAACTCCAAAAATATCTATATCATTATCTGACAGAAAATCAGATATTATATGTAATTTGTTAATGATACTATTTACATTACAGAATCCAAATTTAAAAATTGTGAAAGCTCACTGCTGCCTGGGAGGACTGCGAGATTACTGGTTTAAATTTCCTATAGATGAACTGTCTTGTGAGTGGGTTGCAGGAACATGGATGTCCAAAGGTGTGGGGGGAGGACCAACAATGCTAGGCTGGGTTCGGGAAGTCCTGGTTATGGCTGTGGAGTCTCCACCAGCACGGGGCCTAGCTGTGTGGGTTTCGGTGGGTCCCTTGGCCCCTCCTCCGCTGGCGGTGCTAAGTTGTGTGCGCCAGGCACGCAGTTCCATTCTTTGGTTGTACGTCAGGTCCCTATTGATGTAGATGTGGCTAAATTGTGTATTGTGCAGCTTCCTTGCATTATCTAGCAAGTTTTTCCTCACACTGTCATCCAGAATCTTGGCACGATACAACTTATTGTCCCTGCTAATGCATGTTATATCCGATAAAGTTACCTGGGATCCCAGAATGAGTCTGGTTACAGGATCTAAAGCGGTATTTACAGAGTCGGCGGATTGTACCTCGAGGGCTCTAATTATTATTGATGTCTTCCTTTTATTCCTCTCCTCCATTTCTCTGGTTTCCTCTCTGATAAGAGTCCTTAGGCTATCCCTGTCTGTCGTGGATGGGCCAGGCCCAGGCACAGGCTGGTGGTTGGCCCGACCTGCCTAGCCATTGCTGCTCAGGTTGAGCCTTGCAGAGAGAGTTTGGACAGTCTCACATAATTTTTTGACGGTTTGAAACAACTGCCTAAATGCAGAGTCGCTCACAGTACCACTCTTATCAGAAACAGAATGGCACTATGTGCAAATAAAGGCAATGCCCTGACCGTTATACTCTCTGATACTCTCCACCAGCTGATCCGGGGTGCTAAGGCTGCAGTGCATGTGGATAGTGAACTGAGTGAATCTG